>JAYJMB010044496.1:0-31217 GCA_036873735.1 Pouteria campechiana
TAATAATTTTCTCAAAAATTTAATTATACAACCTATCAACCCGGCAAAAGTTACCAAAACTTTACAATAGCAAAAATCTACATTTGTAAAATTTTTCAGGGCCTTACAGACAGACAGATCAAGATTTAAGAATTAAGAATATTGCTAGAACAAACCCCATCTATTGCTCAAAGTATGCAGAAAAGCTAAAGAACTTTGACTCATATTTGCATTAAATGGTCGTCTATCACAAAAGACAAAGTTCAGCCAAACAAAAGATGAAGTAATTTTTGCACAGTGAGCATAGACTAAGTCAAACAGACAAAGAGCTACTTGGATTGAAATGGGCTACAATAAAAAAAGGCATGATCGTGTACAACTTATGACAGAACTATGCGACATGCAAAGTACTCTATCCAAGACGAGGCAAAACACTCTTCGCCTATCGCTTTCATTAGACGAATGCCAAACTTCATCTGTTTGAGTAAAACTGAAGTAAGCTTCGTCTGACACATTCAACAGACAATGAGAAATAGAAGAAGAAGATCGACTTTGTTTGTTAGTGCAAGACTAAGTGAACTTCATCTATCACCTCCAATAGACGCAAAGAACAGAGGAAGCATATCTTACTTCGTCTATTTATATTAAAGGATCTGTTTGTTAATCGATTAGCTCATCTTCATCAGTACCACTTAAGTTAATCTATTATCTTCAATAGACAAAGCAAATACACAAAGGATCAATCTACAAACAAATATTCTAGAGAAATTGTGATAGATAAAGGAAGTGTTTGTCTATTAGTCAGTGCAACCTCATCTGCATCAAAGTTCCTCTACTATGTGTGATAGACAAAGTCATTCGTATTGAAGTGCAGTTGAAAGACAAACCATAGAAGAAATAGTCTGCAACTTATAGTAGACAAATGCAGATAGAGAGAGGCCATAAATTATCAAAGGAATATTGATTTATGTTACTACGTATACAAATGGCATTTGCACACAAGCCGACATCGTGCAGACTCATACTAGTCACCATTTTCAGCAATAAGCAGCACTACAAAGATTTTCAATGCTGTGATGAGTTAAACGAGGAACACATTTACCATAACTCATCCTCCTCTCTAATTGGCATCGCAGCAGATCGAGATAAAATAGAAAGACTTGGACTATAACAGTGAAAAATTCAAATGATCTTATTCATTCAATGCTACTCTCATCTCTGAAATGATCGGCTACTACCTTGTAACACCTGGTGGTGTTAAATTATAAATTATTATTAAGAAGTTGTGATTCTAAATTTTATACAGTGAGTAAAATTAAAATTTTAATTTGGAGTAGGAAAATTTGTGAAATTTAAGATAAAATGGTGCATGCTGAATTTAATATGCACATATGAAAATAATGTTACAATTAAATTGCATTTGATAAAACAAAATGTTGGGTATTTGAAGATTAATTAATGAGACAAAATTATGATTTTAATGCATGAGCAAATGCATGAGAAGTTTAGAAAAGTTTTTGACATGATGCATAATTTAAGATGGAAATTAATGTGTATATATTTTAATAATTAGATGATGTCATTTTAATTATGTAAGTAAATTATTATATTTTATGGGTACAATTTATGTGGTAAAATTATATGAAAATTAGGGTAAAGGAATGAAATTAAATAAAGGAAAGATTGAGAAAAACTCAAAACTGTATAAGTCTATTTGTGTTTAATTTTTTTGACATAGATAATAGATGTAGATCTTGAAATTATCTTTCTAAGTAATTAAGAATCACTTAATTTTGATATTGGATGAAGAAATTATAATCAAAACAGCGAGACTATTCTAAACTGCTAAAAAGTAATATTATGAATTATTAGGCCAATTAATTAATTTTTTTGACATATTTACGGGATGATTTAGAAAATGTTATTAACATGAAAGTTGTAGGTGTTGAATTTATATTTTCAATGCATCACAAATCATGTCATTTGGACATCATATGAAAAAGATATGCTCCAATTATTGAGGTTGTATCTAGTGAAAAATTAAGGAGAGGATTAAATAGAGTTGTGCTTGCATAGTGTGGCATATCCTTGTGGAGCACCAAGTCTAAACCTAAATAACCCTAAGCAAGAGACGTCCCCACCCCATTTTCTCACTCTCTTCTCATGCCCAATTAGGGAGAACGAGCAAGCCATTTCTCCCATGCCCCATCTTCCATCAAATCCCAACAAAATTGCTTAGGGAAAATTTCCAAGCAAAGGAGAGATCATTTTCACCCCATTTTTATCCTTTGGGATGTTATTACTCAAGAAGAAGTTGCTGATATGTGAGAGGCCTTGCTAATTTGAGAGAAGAATTGAAGGAAGAGCTTGATTTCATCAAAAGAGTGAAGGTAAACTCATTTCCCTAACTCAATTTTTGGTATATGCACGATTAGGCCATTTTGTTGATCATTTGGGGATGATTAGGGATGGGAACCTTGCTAAAATTTTATGAAAAAGATGGGTGGGAATGAATTGTAATAAAATTAAGAGTGTAAATAAGATGATTTGGGCATGATTAAAGGCCCATATTGTTGTCCACAAAAGTGGACAGCAAGAATGACATGATGGAGGGTGGAGATGCATGATTTAGACATTGATTTGGGTGTCATGATCTGTTTAAATGAATTTGGTTATCAAGGGATGATAATTTTTTACTATTCAATGCTAATTTATGATGATTTGTAGCTTAATATTGATGGAAAAATTTCATATTGAACATATGCATGCTATATGTTTATTTAAATGTCAAAAAGAGAAGTTGTAACATAAAGCCTTAAAACACCAACTATTTGGACATGATTAAGGATTAGTAATATATTTAGAGGTGATTAATCATTAAATAATGGTTAATCTTAAGCTAAATAATAGTTTAGTGAAGATGAAAAATTTGAATTTCAAGCATGTATGCTCAAGATATTTGTTGAGATGCAAGATGTATGTTGAAATGCAAGAATGGACTGTTTGTGACATGAACTTAATTACATAATCTATTTTGGTATGAATCCTAGTTAATTAGTGATCAAATGGAATTTTGACAATGCTAATTAGGTTAGAGATTAGTTAGAATGGATGAGAATTAAGCTTCAAGTCATGTTTAGAACTTGTTTGTGGAAAAGTTTAAGTGAGGGTTGTTTCAAAATGCAATGATTACTTTTGTGGCCAAATTAGCATGATTATGATGTAATTGTGGTGATGATTATGTTAGGAATTAAATGTATAAGAAAGGAAATGAAGTTCATATGTGCTATGTTGCTAAACTATATAATTTAGAAATGCATGTTTTCTGTCTAACAAAATGTCTAAATGAACGGGTCGTTTAAAGGTGGGATGGAATTGCATGATTCATGTTATTAAATTAACCATTAACTATGTTGATTATGATGGGGCTGCAGTATTAATTATATGGGAAAATAGATTGTGAGTAGATGTAAATGCATGATGAAATGATTTAATGGAAAAATTATATGTAAATTGAATTGCTATGTATGTAGGACCCATGGGGCAAGGATGTTGGACTTAAACAATTGAATTGAAGGCTAAGATCGAAGGCTTATGCTAGTGTTCTACTTTACGGTAAGTAGGTGTGATTATTTTCAATGTGTGAATGTTTAAAATGGATGGGTATAGTATCTATCCCATATGTTTGCAAATGGGCATGGATGAAATGATTGTCAGGGATAGTTGGTATCCCATGAATTGTTGTTTATAATATATTTATGTATATGTGTTAAATATTGAGATGTATTCTCATGATTCTTCTGTGTGGACTAAGATGGATTCTATGTTTATTCATGTAAACATGTATGAGTGAATGGAGATAATGGTTATCCCATGATCATTGTGTTTGTAAAGTATGCGTATAAGTGTAGAATGTTTAGGATGGTGAATCTCTCAGGAATTATTATATGGTATTGTGAATGCATAAGTCAATTGGGAGTAGTGAAGATCCCAAGATGTACTAATTGGATGTGTTATGATGTGATGTAATTATGTATTAAATTGCTATGTAATGCAGTAATTCTTGGATTATATAGTATTCTTGTAATATTTGGATTATGACTTGATATGTTAAACTATGGGATGCACTTGATGTATTTATGTTTAGATGGCATAAAAATAAAAAATTGAGATTGTATTCATGCTGAATATACTTTTGGGATGCCTAATCGATCCCTCTTATTGTTTATGCTTTGTTATACACCTACTTACAGAGTTTGCCCGGACTCACCCCTTTATTTTAAATTTTTAGCTGGAAGGTGAAGACTAATGCTTGAGAGATAGATTCGAAGATAATAGTTATATTAATATGATGAATTGAAAAGGAAATTTTCATTGTATATATGTCTTTCAAGTAATGTATAATAGATGTATTGGCATGTCATAATAATTGATATATGTAATATTGTGAATGGATGTAATCACAAGATAGATATGCTCATTGCCATCATGATGTGGCTATGGTTTTGGGTAGTTGTTGGTGTATGGGTGAGTTTTAATAATTTGGTTATATTGTATAGATAAATAGAATTGTATTATAATGTAATGCATGATTGTATAGGAGAAATGACTTATATTTCAGAGGAGACTTTGCCTAATTTTTGGTAAGATTCTTCTCTGGAATATAAGATGGTAGCGTCTTGCATTGGCCCCGAGATGGCATGGTTAAAATGCCTAGGGTGGGAGTGTGGGGCATTACATATCTTCTCCAATGGTCGAGAAGGAGAGGAAGCAAGATGATTCAGCGGTGGTGAAGGAACCCATTTCAAATGTGCACAAACTGGTGCTAATCCTTCCACCTACAACCAAGAGCTTAAATCTTCATCTATCTTTTATGATTGTTAAACTGTAAATCTTTATGGCCATTATTTTTATATTTTGGGAAGATCCTTTTATTATAAGAGTGAAGAAAGGGATCATATCTTCCCCTATGCTTCATTATAACACTTTTAAAGTGTCAATTTTCTGGTAATCTTTAAACCAAAGAGTTTGTGGTAAGCTCAAGAAAACCACATTATATGAGTTATTGGTGAGCTCAGGAAAACCATTAAGTTTGCTGGTAAGCTTCGAAACTAGTGAGTTGGTAGTGAACTCGGGAAAACTACTAAGTTTGCCTGTGACTTTTGAAATGGGTGAGTTTCTTGGTGAAATTGTAAAACCAGAAGAAGCGTCATTGAAATGGGTGAGTTTCTTGGTGAAATTGTAAAACTAGAAGAAGTGTTAGGGACACTTGTGTATGTCCCCTAGAGTTGGAATCTAGAAGAAGTGTCAGGGACACTTATTTATTCTATTGTACGGGGTATAATGGAACCAAGGCATAGTGAGTTGGTGTCCTTGGAAGAGTGGATGTAGGGATTGGTTCCCAAACTAATATAAAATTCTTCTTGTCTCTGTGTGTATGTATGTGTGTGTGTTCATTTGTTTTATTCCTGACACATCTTTTTATTATTCATCTAATGCCACATCACATACAAGAACGAAAAGAGGAAAATGATCCAACAGGGTTTATGCAATGAATTTTTATTTACCCAATTCACTCCTCTCCTCTTGGGTTAAGCCATCCTACAGGATCCTACATAAATGACACTTCTCTAAATTGAGAACAAGGTTAGTTTCTTCACAACTCTACAGGACAAGAGATAAGTTAGGTAAGTAGTGATCAAAGGTAGAACCAAAAACTAAAATAATCATCCTTAAATACTTCCATAATGTTCTCTACCATGTCATGAAAAATTGCCATCATGCATCATTGAAAAATGGCGGGAGCATTACTTAAATCGACAGGCATTCTTTTATATGCAAAGGTACCATACGGGCAAGTAAAAGTTGTTTTCTCTTAGTCCTTTAGTGAAATCACAATTTGATTATAACCCGAGTATCCATCAAGAAAGCAGTAATAAACATGGCTTGTTAAACGGTCCAACATTTGATCAATAAAAGGTAATGGAAAATGATCCATTAGAGTAGCTTTATTCAGTTTTCTATAATCAATGCATACTTACCATCCCATCACTATTCTGGTGGGTTTCAATTCATTATTTTCATTCTGAATTACTATCATCCCACCTTTCTTAGGCACACACTGAACTGAACTCACCCATTCACTATTGAAGATGGCATAAATAATACTTGCTTTGAGAAATTTCAAAACCTTAGTATATACTACCTCCTTAATTGCAGGATTAAGTCGTCTTTGATGCTTTCTAGATAGTTTATAAGAATCTTCCATCAAAATCTTATGCATGCAAATGGTTGGACTTATTCCTTTGATATCCTCAATTGACCATGCAATAGCTAATTTGTGATCCCTTAACACTTGGAGTAGTTTCTCTTCTTCCAAACTTGTCAAAGAAGAAGAAATAATTACTAGAAAGGATGAATCATTGCAAAAAAAATGCATACCTGAGGTGATCTGTCAATTGCTTCAATTTTAATGCAGCTTTTACTTCTGTTACGACTGGTTCTTCATCCAAAGCTTCCACTTCATTGTTGATTTTATTTTTTGATATTTTCTCTAAATTCAAGGCTTGTTCTCTAACCTCCTCAGAACTTGTCATAACTTAGCTAACAGAATTTGCAAAGTAGTTTTCCAATGGATCTTGAATGCTTCCATCATTAAAAATTGTGTTTACATAGTCATTAACAATTTAAATTCTATTATAAATGTTCTTCTTAGTTGGAAAGTTCATGGCATGGTAAATATTAAACTTTACCTCTTCTTCATTGATCCTCAAGGTTAATACACCCTATTGAATATCAATCAATGCTCTTCTAGTTACCAAGAATGGTCTTCCAAGAATAAGTGGTACTTCATGGTCCTCTTCCATGTCTAACACCACAAAATCTATCGGAAAGATGAATTTATCCACCTTCATTGATATATCTTTTATGGTTCCCTAAGGGTAGTTTAAAGAATTATTTGCTAGTTATAATGTGATAGTGGTTGGCTTCACTTCTCCCATTCCAAGTTTCCTAAAAATTGACAAAGACATTAAGTTAATGGATGCACCTAAATCATACAATGCCTTATGAAAAGAAGAACTTTCTATGGTACAGGGGATATTGAAACTCCCTGGATCTTTCAGCTTTTGTGGAAGCTTTCTCTGCAATATGGCACTAAATTCCTTGGTTAGCTGCACTGTTTCAAACCCTTCAAGCTTCCTATTTTTGGACATAACTTCGTTAATGAACTTGGCATTATTGGGCATGTGCTCCAAAGCCTTTACAAAAGGAATGTCAATGTGAATTTTCTTAAAGATTTTAAGTAATTTGCTAAACTGTTCATTAATTTTCTTCTTCTGAAATTTTTAAGGAAAAGAAAGTTAGGGTTTCAAGATTAGAGGATTATTATAGAGTGTGATCCTTCCTAGTTTTGTAGTCTTCTTTTTTTTATTCTTCTTTATCTGCCTTCATTCTCTCCTTGTCTTGCATCTTGATTTTTTGCTTCTGAGGATGGTTGTGTCTGCTCAGAGTCACGACATTACAGTGCTCCCTTGGGTTCTTTTCCATGTTAATTGTAAAGTTGCCCCTATTCTCACTTCTAGAAGAACTTGCTAGCTGTCCAATATGAGTCTCCAAAGACTTATTAGAAGCATTGATGCATCCCATAGTTGTATCTATGTTATCAATCTTGCTTCATTTCTAGAAAATCTAACCTGACTCTCATTTACAAATGTCTCCATGAGATCTCCAAAGATGGCTTCTTTTCAGCTAGCTGGGACTGATGTTGAGGTTGCAACCCAGGAGGATGGTTCAAGTTGTTCCTTGGAATGCCATAAGGAGGGTTATCTTGATGCTTCGAATTTCTAGGATAATATGGGTTCTGCATATTGTTCCCTTAGAAATTCTTGTAGCCCTTATTGTTGACAAATTACACTTCTTCTCTATTTGGATTTGTAGCCATGTATGCTTCAATTGGTAGAGAAGAAGAAGATGACTCTCCTACAGTAGATACTCCCCTAGATGCAAAATTAGCTATTGCTAATTGATGTGTCAAGGAAGACATCTATGCAGCAAGGGCTATAATTGGGCCCACCTTATAACAACCAGTAACCTTTCTCACCATATTTCGTTCATTCGGCCATTGGAAAGTGTTGGGTGTCATATCTTCAAGCAACGCATAGGCATTTTCTTCAGTCTTTCCCATTAATGAACCTCTAGAAGTAGCATCCACAATCATCCTAGTTTGACCATTTAACTCATTGTAGAACAATTGGATTTGAAGCCGATTAGGAGAACCATGTTGAGGACACCTTCTAATCAAATCCTTAAACCTTTCCCAACATTCATAGAATAGCTTAAAGTCTATCTATTTGAACTGTCCTATCTCACTTCTTATTTGAGCAGTCTTTGCAGGTGGGAAAACTTTTGCTATGAATTTTTCCACCATTTCATCCCATGTGGTGATGCTTCCTAGTTGGAGGCTCTACAATCAACCTCTTACCTTATCCCGAAAGGGAATAATCTCAGTCTAATGGCATCATCTTGGACACCATGTATCTTCATAGTATCACCTATTTCTTTGAACATTGCTAAGTGAATATTTGGATCCTCACTTAGTGAACCTCCAAACTATTTTTGTTGTACCATATTGACTAAAGTCAGTTTGAGCTCAAAATTGTTGGTATTGATTTCTAGACAAGTGATGCTAGAATAATTATCATTGACCATTGGTTTAAAGTAGTCCTTGATTGCTCTTAGCTAATTTTGGTCTGCCATCATACTGGATTCGGCTCTCTTTGCTTTTCTAATTTTGCAAAGTTTTCTTTTGATCTCTAGATCAAATGGAGTCAAATCAAGCTCTTATGGATCTTGCATGCACTATCAAGGAAACAAAAAGAAATTTAATCAAATACAAATAAGAGAATAAAAATTCAAAATAAAATGAAAGAATACAAATCCAAATTAAAATTAGAACTATCTTGTAGCAATATTAATGACAAATTAAAACAACACTAATCCCTGGGCAATGGTGCAAAAAACTTGTTCACTACAAACCAATCGCAAGTGCATAGTGTCAAGTTTTGTAATATAGTAGTAAGAAAGTATCAACTCCACAAAGATTGTGTATCTCAATTGATCACTATATATTGCAATTGATAATCTTGATTTTATCTGGAAAACTCAAATAATGTGGATTTGAATAAGAAATATAATTAAATGATCTTTTGGAGGAATGAAATTAAGGTATAGAAGTATCTAGAGGATCGACTTCACTTGTGCTTCAATCATGGTTTCTTCAACTTATCATGCATTGATTATTTTTATCAATTTATAGATCAAGAATCCCAGTGTAGTTAACCTCCTCTCCCAAGTGCTAGGCTAATTATCTATTCTCAATATCCTAATTTTGATATCCCTATAAAAATTAAAATATTAAGAATGCATTATGACTTATGGTTCTTTTGAATAATCTCACATAACCTAGAAGCTTTCCCAAGTCATTTGGCATTACATGTGATGATGTTTAGATCCCATTCAGAATTACCTCTCCCAAGTGTCAAATACAAAATGCAATATCATCCAATAAATGGCCAGTAGATTAAAAGCATTAATCACACAACATCAGAAATAAATCAATAAAACATACTCAATAGCATAGATCATTGATTAAGCCATGACTTCAACATAAGATCCATTTCTCCTCTAGAAAGATGAGTTTAGCTACTCATATTCGAATCAAAATCCCTAACATAATTACACCACATTGTCCAAAATTTGAATCCCAAATTTAATCCAAGACATAAATGAGAAACGAAATAGAAAACACTAAAACAACAAGGATTAAACTAGTAGCAAACTCTTCCCGGTGATGCTTGGCTTGATTTGCAACTTGAAGCTTCTTCCTCTCCATGAAAGCCTCTCCAAAAACATCCCTTCTCCTCTCTCTAGGGACAAATCTATTCATTTTTATACCTCCTCCCTTCTAGTTTATCTTTTTGGATTATTTCCAAGCATTTCCAGAAAATTTGTCATCATTTCAAAGCAATTGCAAAAAATCCAAAGGTGTGTTGCAAGTTTCAGTGTCGCAGCGTCAAGAATGGATGTCGCGGCATCAAGAATGGATATTGCGGCATCAAGATTGCTAGAAATAGAATTTTTGCCAAAGTTCGATTGGATGCCATAGCACCAAATTTGGATGTCACGGCATCTACCTTGCTAGAAACCCATGTTTTGCTTGAGTCTAGCAAGATGCCATGACACCAAAATTGGATATCATGGCATCAAGCTTGTTGGAAATCCAAGATGTTGCCTTAGTCTGGTAGAATGCTACAACACCAAATTTTGATGCCACAACATCATGCTTGCTGTCTTCATATCTTCGGTGCTATGGCACCAAAATTGGATGTTGTGGCATCAAGCTATTGAACTTTAATTCTTCCAATTTGTAGCAGCTTGTTTACCATTTTAGCTTCTTTACTTTGCTCCTTTTCCTTAGTGATGTTTTATATGCATTTTTCCTCTTTTGTGCATTCATGTGCCTACAATCAAATGCAAACATACAAACTATAAATTCACCAAGACCAACTCAAGATCATACCAAAAGTTAGTTAAATTAGATAAGATATAAGTGAATAAAATTTACTCATCAGAGATCAGCTAGGTTTTTTCCTTTGGATTCATGATAATTTGCACATTGAAATGATGTTTAAGTACCCACCATTTGGTAGCTTAAAAGGGGACTATAAAGCTGAATTTTTGTAGCCATTATAAACTATATTAGTATGGATTCAATATAGTTGTTTTGGTGTTTACCAAGCTTACCCAAATCATGAAATGAATGAAATAATTTTTATGGGTGATAATTAAACCTTAAGTAGGGTATTCAAGTGAAGAAACCACTAGAAGTGTGATTTGGGTGCTAACTCCCATAATTGAATCATATGAACTTGTAACTTGAAAGGGGTGATAATTCTTACTAGAACAAATGTAAGGGATGTGTAATTGAGTAATGAGATGGGAATATGCCCTAATGAGATGATTGAGTGAATTTTACTTAGTAATTTATAAAATTGAGTTGGATCTCCCATTTGGATGTATGTGAATATCAATTGTCATGCATGTTATGTATATAGGACCCGTCGAGGATTTATTTGGGAGATAAATGTTGAATTAAAGATTACGTAATTATTTTTTATTGAGGTAACTAGGACTTTTTCTGAATACATGCATCATGAATTAAGACTTGTCTTATGGGCACCATGATTTGAACTAATTTTGTTCCATTACATTGTGATTTGAGAGATCAACTATTTGATTAATGAATTGGTTTAAGTAACATGTTTATGGTATCATGATTTGAGTTTTTATGTAACTGAGATGCTTTTGGAAATGACATTGTATGTGAATGAGTTATGAGCCATGGGTATTGGCATTACATGTGACTATATATATATGATATGCCTTAATGGCTATAAGTGATTGCCTTAGTGGCCAGATGTTTGCCTTATGGACTATGTGATTGCCTTAATGGTTATACGTGATTGCCTTAGTGGCTATATGTTTGCCTTAGTGACTATGTGATTGTCTTAGTGGCTATGTGATTGCCTTAGTGGCTGTATGTGATTGCCATTGTGGTTATGGTTATATAAAATGCCTTAATGGTTATGCTTATGTGTTTGCCTTAGTGGTTATATGATTGCCTTGGTGGCCATGTGATTGCCTTAGTGGCTATATGTTTGCCTTAATGGCTATGTGTTTGCCTTAGTGGCTATGTGATTACCTTAATGGCTATGTGATTGCCTTAGTGGCTATGTTATATGCTTGGTGGCTTATACTATATACTATGATGTATCTTAGCCTAGTGGCTTATGGGTATGATATATTATGAGATGAATGTGTGCTTGCATATGTGGAGTGTGATTCATTGATATGATTTCAAGTTGAGTATGCATTTTATTCGAATGCCACTATTTTATTTTGCATTTTTTATTTACTGAGTTTGCTTGGACTTACCCTATTTCTTTTATGGTTTTAGATGCCAAGACAGATAGAGAAGACCAACTGGGGGTTGGTGCTTATGAAGGAAACTAGGCATATGCTTGAATGAAGAGTTGTGAAGAGTCTTAGGAGCTCCCTTTTTGTTATTTCTTATTCATGGTTTTGATTCAATAAATAGATATGGATGTATACACTATTTAGAAGTGTTGTAAATGCTCTATGGTGATTGTCTTATGTGTGTGATGACTTGACAACCAAGATATTTTATTTATGGTATGTATGGAGATGTTGTGAGTTTAAGTTTGCTATTTGTCATTCATTGAGATTGAATTTATGATTCTAGGGACTATGGTTGTATGTTGGTTCTTTCAAGAGAGACTTTGCCAAATTTTTGATAGAATCCTTCTCTAGAATATATAGTGCCCTAAAATGGGGGCACTACATAGTGATATTGCGGCACTAATCTCAATATGTCAAGAAAATAGCTATTATCCTAAGAGGTAGAACAGACATGAAGTGTATAAGTAAGTGAATTCATTGATAGTGAGGGGTGCTAGTTTAGGGAATTAAATTAGAGACCCTAGGTTGCTTCACTATAGGGTCAGATGTATGTATTGCATATTTGTTGGTTAATTGATTTTACATGATAGTGTGTTATTAATTATTGCATAGATGATACTTAGAAAATGTATTGACAAAGGGAAGGCTTTATTATGGGGGAAGGTAATGGAAATTTGAATGAGCTAGAGGAAGGCCTTGTAGATATGGTCATTATGAATTTTAGTGATGCCATTTTGCTCGACAAATGCTCTCAAAACCTTTATGAACTTGATGAATAAGGTGTTTAGACCCTACTTAGATCAATTTATGATTATGTTCATTAATGACATCTTGGTATATTCTAAGAGTAAAGAAGAGCATGAGCACCATTTGAGAATGACACTATGGAAATTCAGAGAAGAGAAATTGTATGTTGAGTTTAAGAAGTGTGATTTTTGGATGAATAGTATAGCCTTCTTGGGCCATGTGATTTCTAGAGATGGTATCTCAGTAGATCCCCATAAGATAGAGGCACTAGTGAATTGGCCAAGATTAACAAATGTAACAGAGTTTAAAAGTTTCTATAGATTGGCAGGATATTATCAAGAATTTGTAGAAGCATTTTCCATAATTGCAGTACCATTGAATAGATTGACTTACAAGGGAAGTAAATTTGATTAGATTAATTGACATGAGGAAGTCTTTCAAGAATTTAAGCAGTGTTTGGTGAAAGTGCCAGTGTTAGCAATACCAACCAGATAGAGAGAATTTATGGTTTATAGTGATGCTTTAAAGAAAATACTTGGTTGTGTGTTAATGCAGAATGGGAATGTGATGAAATTTGCATCTAGGCAATTGAGGCCATATGTATAGAACAATCAAACCCATGATTTAGAACTGGCATCATTGTCTTTACACTGAAAATATGGAGGTATTACTTGTATGGTGAAAAATGTGATGTGTATATTGATCATAAGAGCCTGAAATATATTTTTACCTAGAAAGAATTTAACATGAGATAGAGGTGATGGTTGAAATTGTTGAAAGATTATGACTTGAGCATTCATTACCATCCTAGAAAAGCCAATGTAGTGGCTAAATTCTTGAATAGGAAATCAGGGAGTGGCATGACATATATGATTATTTAGAAGGAAGAGTTGTTTGAAGAACTAAGGAGCCTTGATACGCATGTGAGTATGAAAGGATTGGTAGCACAAATTTGTTAGTTTAGTGAAGATTTGAGAAATCTTACATTATATTGAGAAATCGATTCGGGTACTGAACATTAAGAAAAATTAGGTGAGAAATAAGGTGATTTTCCTTATGAGGATCTAATGGATCAATCACACTAAGGAGGAGGTGGCATGAGAACTTTAGATAATGATAAGAACCAAGTATCTTTACTTGGGGAATGAGACCAGAAGTTTTGAGGACAAAACTTGTTGTAAGAGGGGTGGAATTGACACTCCGGATTTTGTTAGGTAAGGAATTTTTTTTAATAATTAAACTAGTATTATTGTGCACATGACTTAATAGAAAATTTGAAGAAATTTTTTTATGCAATTTAGTGCACATATGTGAGGGTGATTAAATGACACATTAACCATACTATTGTAGGGATTTAATTGAAGGAATAGTGAAAATGTATGGTTGTACGTGTATGGTAGTGAAGATACACCACCGGAACACTAAAGGAGCAATATGTTAAAATGCTTCACCATGCCCAATTCGTCCCCTCTCTCCCTCTCTAATGCCCTTTTCTTTGCCACAGCCCTAGCCACCTTTTTTCATCCATTCTTCATGCAATTACAACATGGAAATTTTGTGAATTTCACGTTCAATCATCAACACACTTCAAATAGAGCAAATCCCCATTTGTTTGGATGTGCAAAAGATAGAAAAGGATCTATTTTTCCTCTTGTTGCTACAATTCATGGGGTGGAGTGAAGAATTGAGTTGGGATTTTTGTTTTGAGGAGGAAGTAACACAAAATAATAGAGGTGTATGTTTTTCCCCAGCCCTATTTTGAAGTTCTATTTTAGGGTTAACATATGCAATTTGTGGACTACTATTATGGGACATTATTCATGGATTAATTGGGGATTTTATGGGGGAAATGATTATGATGATTAATGCAATGTTTTTGTAGTGATTTGGGCATGAAAAATCTAATTATGTTTGTTGACAGCAACCTAATGGGACGTTGGAGTGGGTTTTGGCGTAAATGGTGATTTGGGCAGCATTTGAGATGAATTTGGGTTTGAATTGATTTTTTATAATGTTTTTGTAATGTTAATTATATTGGATATTGGATGTAGGTGGTTGGAAATGAATGAAACTCATTACTTGTTACTGAAAATTATAGTTCAATCCATGCACATGTGATGTTTGATGAAATGTCTCAATGAGAAGTGAAGTATGCATAAATGATTTAATTATAACCCTAATCAAACATTAAATGTACCCTAAAATTAAGTATTTACATGCACTAAAAGAATGCTTAAGAAGTGTTCAAATCTTTGGCAACAATAGGTTTTCATTGGAATGCAAACTTGCACTTGAAACGCATTTAGAAAAGCATCCCAATTTGGATAGCTCTATGGGCAGATTTTTGCATGTAAACATGATGTTTATTTGGCTTCATAAAAGTGGAAGATAGATCAGCTAGGTTTATTCCCTTGGATTCATGATAATTTATATGTTGAAATGATGTTTAAGAACCCACCATTAGGTAGCTTAAAAAGGGACTATAAAGCTGAAATTTTGTAGCCATTATAAACTATATTAATATGGATTCAATAGAGTTATTTTGGTGTTTACAAAGCTTACCCAAATCATGAAATGAAGTTTATGGGTGATAATTAAATCTTAAGTAGGGTATTCAAGTGAAGAAACTACTAGAAGTGTGATTTGGGTGAAAACTCCCAAAATTGAATCATGTGAACTTGTAACTTGAAAGGGGTGATAATTTCAACTAGAACAAACGTAAGGGATGTGTAATTGAGTAATGAGATGGAAATATACCCTAATGAGATGTTTGGATGAATTACACTTAGTAGTTTATGAAATTCAGTTGGATCTCCCATTTGGATGCATGTGAATATGACATTGTGATGCAAATTTTGATGCATGTTATGTATGTAGGACCCATTAAGCATTGATTTGGGAGACAAGTGTTGAATTGAAGGTAGTGTAATTGTTCTTTACTAAAGTAAGTAAAACTCATTCTGAATACATGCATGCATGAATTTAGACTTGGAAAATGGGCACCGTGATTTTAACTAATTTTGTTCGATTACATTATGATTTGAGAGCTTAGCTATTTGCTTTATTAATTGGTTTTAGTCACATGTTTATGGTATCATGATTTGGGTTTTATGTAACTGAGATGATTTTGGAAATGGCATTGTATGCGAATGAGTTACGATTCATGGGTATTGGCATTGCATGTGATTATATATATATATATATATGATACGCCTTAATAGCTTTATGTGATTGTCTTAGTAGCTCTATGTTTGCCTTAGTGGCTATATGTTTGCCTTAGTTTCTATTTGATTGCCTTAATGGCTATATGTGATTGCCTTAGTGGCTATGCTTATGTGTTTGCCTTATTGACTATATGATTGCCTCAATGGCTATGTGTTTCGCTTAGTGGCTATGTGATTGCCCTTAGTGGTTATGTGTTGCCTTAGTGGCTATGTGTTGCCTTAGTGGCTATGTGATTGCCTTAGTGGCTATGTGTTGCCTTAGTGGCTATGTGATTGCCTTAGTGGCCATGTTATATGACTGGTGGCTTATACTATATACTATGATGTATCTTAGCTCAATGGATTATGAGTATGATATAATATGAGATGGCTGTATGCTTACATGTGTGGAGTGTGCTACAATTATATGATTTCGAGTTGAGTATGCATTTTATTCGACTACCACTATTATATTTTGCATTTTTTACTTACTAAGTTTGCCTAAAATCACCCTATTTCTTTTATGGTTTTAGATTTTAGGATAGACGAAGAAGCCCAATAGGGGTTGGTGCTTATGAAGGGAACTAGGCGTATGCTTGGATGAGGAGTAAAAATTGTGTTAGGAACTCCGATTTTGTTATTTCTTATTCATGGTTTTATTTCATTAAATAGATATGGATGTATACACTATGTGGAAGTGCTGTAAATGCTCTATGGTGATTGTTTGATGTGTGTGACAATTGGAGAGCCATGATATTTCATTTATGATATGTATGGAGATGTTATGAGTTTAAGTTAGCTATTTATCTTGCACTAAGATTGGATTTATAATTCTAAGGACTATGGTTGTATGTTGGTTGATTACGCACATGTGAAACCCTTATCTTTCAGGGGACACTCTACTAGATTTTTGGTAGAAACCTTCTGTGGAATATAAGTATCTGGTGCCCTAAAATGAGGGTGCCATAGTTTCCTCATAGTTTATACCCTCTTATTGGGTATAAACTTTCTCCACTATGTGAGCCTTGTATCTTTCAATAGATCTACCTACCTTGTATTTAATCTCAAGAATCCATTTATCCCCAATCGCTTTTTGCTTAGATGGAAGATCAAGCATGTCCTAGACTTAATTTCTCCTCATAGACTCCATTTCTTCTTCCATTGCTCTTCTCTATTCTTCTTAGCTGGACTTGAGAGAGCCTCCATCACTAAGTTGGGCTCCTCATCATTTTCTAAAATAATAATAAAAATTTCCTCCTTAGTCTCAAAACAATGATGTGGGATACTTTTTGTGACTACTCCTACAAGGTTGATTTTCTTGAGGTGCGTCACTCCCACTTGGTTCAATAGGTTAAGGCAATTCTTCTTGATTTTCATTTGAATAGTTTGGAGCATCAAAATCCTAAGGATTTTCCATTTCATAAAAAGGAACTTCCTTTTCAACCTCACCTCTACTAGGAAAATCATCATCTTAGAATGCGACATCTCATGATTCCCATTCAGTTATACTTCTATCTTCTTATTCACCAATGAAGACATACCCTTTGGAGTATTCTAAGTATCTAATAAGGATACTTTTTTCCCCTCTTGGTCTCAATTTTCCATATTTGTGAGAGGGATTACACACATTGGTAGCTGACCCCCAAGATCATAGATCACTTAGATTAAGTTTTCTTCCTATCCATAATTCATAAGGTGTGGAAGTAACTAATTTTGAAGGCACACAGTTAAGTACATGTATAGCAGTCAATAATGCATCTCCCTAAAATAAGATAGGTAGATTTGCCTATGCTATCATGGATCTAACCATATCCAATAGGGTCCTATTCCTTCTCTTTGTAACACCATTTTATTGTAAAGTTTCAAGACATGTCAATTGTCTAACGATACCCTTTTCATCACAAAAATCTTTAAACTGCTCAAAAAAATATTTGCATCCATGGTAAGTTCTTAATGCTTTGATTATGGAATTTAATTGATTCTCAACCATGCTTGTATAACGTCTGAAGCACTCTAATGCTTCTAACTTATGGGAGATCAAGAAAACATGACTGAATCGTGTATAATCATCTATGAATGTGATGAAATATGAGGCACCATGCCTTGCCTTCACATTTATTGGACCACAAATGTCAAAATGGATCAGTTACAATGGGAACTCTACTCCTATTGTTTTGCCAAATGGTTTGCTTGTTGCTTTTTCAGCCATACAATATTCACAAATGGGCAAGTCAACTTTAGCAAGATGGCTTAATAGACCTTCTAAAGCTAATCTATTCATTCTTCCTTGCCCAGTATGGCCTAATCTAGCATGCCAAATTTTTACATCTAGATTTGCTTCGCTAGAAGAAGCAATTAAAGAAAAACTACCTTCATGTGATATGAATTTATCATGATCAATATCAAATATCATAAAAACATTAGAAATAAAACTAGTGTCATAATGAGTTGTCCCCTTAAAAATATTTACACCACTGTCATGAATATTTAATGAATACCCTAGACTAAGAAGGGGTAAAATGGAAACCAAGTTTCATTGGATGTCAAGTGCATAGAGGATATCATGTAGGAATAGGGTTCGCAACTCCAATCTGCATGTTCAGATCCTTTTAGCTTCAACTATGGAGTTGTTTCCTACTTATATCCACCTTGATTTAGCTGAAACCCAACAACACTCCACAAAAGCTCCTCGATCTCTAGTTACATGGCCTATTGCTCCTGAGTCTATAATCCACATAGGATAATATTCAATAAGCATCACTGAGCTAGATACGTAAATAGAAGCAATAGTTGGGTCAATCAATACCTTCTTTGGTTCAGTGCATTCACAAGCAAAGTGACCCATTTTGCCATAGTTATAGCATTTCAACTTGGCTTTGTCCTTTTTCCCTCTACACTTTCCACATTTACGTTGGCCCCTCTTAGTCTCTGGGGAGCTCTTTGGATTTCCAATTCCTTTCTTTGGGAACCTCTGGTTTCTCTTGTGCTTGGAGCCCAAAGCTTCGCATGAGCTGGATTCAGTCACAAAGGCCTCTGTGGAAGATCATGCAGCCTCAAGGCATTCATCTTCCAATTCAAGATAACACGCAGTGTCATCAAATGTCTTGATATTTTTATTATACATCATATTGACTTTCATGTGGTCCCAGTTACTCGGAAGGGATCTTATCATAACTTGTACTTGCTGCTCATTCGTAAGAGCATATCTGGATAACTTAAACTCTCTTATCATGTTTGACATCTCCCTAAGATGCTGCCTCATAATGTGATTTGGGTGCTTCTTGTAGGTGTCAAACTTGATAGTGAGTCTTCTCACCTTAGTAGTAGAGGTATTACCATACTTTTCTTTCAAGGCTATCCACATTGCCTAAGCACTTGAATACTCCTCAAACTCACACATGAGATCATCTTGCATGCTGCTCAGCAACGTGATGCAAGCAATGTAATTTTTCTTTTTCTAGTTGCAAAAGTTGCATGATCTCTTCTATGTTGAGTAGTATTCCCATTCTTAGGTTCATTCATGACGTTGGTTAATATTTCTAGTACTTCTTGTTCCTCAAGAATATACTAAACCTTACAATGCTAGATATCAAAGTTATCATCATTCAGTTTTTTGCCTTTATTCAAGTCAGCGATAATTGTTTTGGATGCCATGGTTGATATCAATTTTACTATAATGGACATACATATAATTATTACAAGCATTTAAAAGCATACACTTATGATTTTGTTGTAGAAGACAAACTAAACTAATGATAATATGATAGAAAGAATGAAATTCAAAGTTCACTATGCTCCTAATCATCTTTCGTGTCACAAATGTCGAATCATCATTAGTTCAGTTTGACAATGCAAAATCCTA
Source organism: Pouteria campechiana (assembly GCA_036873735.1). Lineage (NCBI taxonomy): Eukaryota > Viridiplantae > Streptophyta > Magnoliopsida > Ericales > Sapotaceae > Pouteria > Pouteria campechiana. The sequence continues at coordinate 19,831 of JAYJMB010044496.1, forward strand.
GTTCTAAGTGAGAATTCCTTTGAATCCTACCAACTTTAGAACTCCCACTCAAACAAAGCATATTATTATTTTATAAAAAAACTAAATTACTTTGAGCTTACAAGAGATTTATATTTAGATATTAGAGTCTTTTCTCAGGTTTAAAGTTAAAAGTATAAAAAAAAACATCTAATTTATTTATAGCCAAAACTTCTCTTCCTACTCGACCTAGCCAGAAACCTCCTTTTCCTGCTCCGGACTTCACAAAATTAGCTGCATGAAGATTGGAACAAGTTGATAGGAACATAGATAGCCTTATCTCGGTCATTATTCAGCATTCCTCCATCAATTCAAGCTCAAATCTTATATTCCAAATATTTGGATCATTTTTGAAATGGCTTAAAGTGAGCTTCTCTCTTTCTAAGATTCTGGTAGGGATTCTATAAGACACGAGCATGTTGTTTGAGGCTTACATGAATGCCTCTGCCTTTTAATTCCATAATCATACTCATAAAAAAGATTATACGATCATACATATAATGCTTTAGTTTCATCTCATAATTCATGAAATTAGATATTATGTTCATAAGGGTCTTCAAGAGTTCCTTATTCATAGTGACTACATGCAACACAAATGAAGGTACACATTAATAAGGAAAAAGCATGTTACATATCTAAAACATGTATAAAGAGAGCTCAAACACAAAATCTAACCCTTCCATCAAACTCAGAGCATCCAAAAACATAGAAAATCACTATTTATTTGTCCAAATCAAAATTAGTGGTCAAAATTTACATCAAAAACAATTTGAATGATTCTGGTAGCACCACGTGTCACCAGTGAAACTCTGCCGCTAACCCGGGCTTGGGTGCTAGGCTCGACTACTTGGCCCACTGTGTCTCCGCTTGGGCTCTGACTGTTGGGCTCATTCACCGGGCTTGGCTAGCACTGACCCAAAATTCCAGCATCGAGCTAAGTTAACCTTGGCCTAATTGCTCCGCACCAACCCAGTCGCGTTGTGCTAGCCCCATCTCACTGAGCCAACCTAGTCGTGGCAGCCCAGTCAAGGTTACCCAGTGGCGGGGTGCTAGCCCACTTATGGTGGCCCATTATGCTAGCCAAGTGCCGACCCAGTGCAAGAGAAGGGGGGATTTTTACAATAAAAACAATCTAACAGACTTCTTTCAAAATAGAGGAAACATTCAGGGACTTTTTGCTAATAAAAAAAATTCTTCTTCTCCATTTGAGCTTAGCTATGGTGAAAGAAGAAAATTTGCATCAGCCCCTTAACAATCTAAGTACCCTTTTCATATTATGGATTAAATGGAAAACCAAGAGGCAGATGAAGGCTCTAATATCATTATTAAATTGAAATTAGGGAGAGAATTCTTACTTGCAAAAGTTGGAATTGATCGATGAAAACTGCCTCTCAAGTTTTCCTTCCCTTTACACTAGTTAGGTATGAAATCATGAATGGAAATCACACTCTTATCACAATGCTAAATGCCCTTGAAATAATCTATGAATTTCTCTATTTTTCACACCCCACTTAACTCATCTGCATTCCCTTTTTATAGATGGGGAAGGGGACAGATGGATGAATGGGCATGGCGATTGTCAGTGAAACATAGCCCCTCATGGCGAATTGTCACCCGTTATAGGCGTAACGTCTAACAATTGCATTATAATATTCTATATTCTTAGAAAATTAATATTTAAGTGCACACTAGAGAAATAAAATTTTATTTAATCATGTCAAAAGTTTAAAAATTTTTGACAAAAGTTTTGGATCATTCATAGCTAGCCGACAATAGATAAAAAAACATGACTTGTACATATATACCATATAGAGCAGTTAGGGATCGATCTTGTGCATAGTTTAACTAGAAAATCTATTAGTTAGGTTAACATGAGCCCATTCTCGAGATCTAAGTAGCTATCCTTCTACTACTACTTAATGCGCAATATATTAATTTGTTAGGTTAGCCATGTCGATTCAACTATTGGAAATACTCCCTCGCCCAGCTCCTCAATTTCTAGCAGCCAGCAATCAAATATTAGTGCTACCTGCAGCTAAATAAGCTACCAGCAGCTGGTCATGCATGAGTCATCACGAGGCTCAAAAGGACGATCAAACAAGACCAGCAGCAACAACACTAGTGATTTGTGGGTAGGCTCCTCACCCTCACATGTGTGCCCAGTGATCCTTTTCCATTACACTTTTACTTTACTATGTGCTTTTTATTTATTTGGCTATCCATCCATGCAAGGCATGGTAAGGGAAGGGAAGGGAATTAAGGGCAAAGACAGCTAGCCACCGACTTAATTCCTACCAAGAACAAACCAACCATATTCTTCCCTATCTAGAAAATTAAAGAATTATGGGGCCCACTTACTACTAATTTTCCAATTTCCTCTAAATGGGCCTTGATCCTCTCTTTAATCAATTTCTCTCTCACCTTTGCCAGCCTGATCTACGTCAAGGCTTTGTCACCTTAATAACAATTAGCAGATGAGAGTCTTGCTCCCCACTACAAATTAAGATAAGCTAGCCTTTTCCTGCACATGTGGCTGTTTTACTTTTGTGAGCCATGTAAGTTCGTTGGCTTTGTATGCTATATTTTTCCATCTTTTGATGTTTTATAAGTGTAACATAGATATGATGATATGGTGGGGTCAATGATAGGATAGATTTAGGCAAATGAGAATCATAATTAGTTCAGATAGTACACATGGTTCATGAAAAAAGAACAAAGAAAAATCCAAAAGAAATAATTTATAAGAGTATAAAAAATAAACAAGACATACACATGTTATAGGAAAAGTTTCATAAAGAAACAATATAAAATCAATCCTAACCTATTCATAAACAAGTAAAGACAAAACAAAAAATAAAGAAGTTAAGTTTTCATAATAGTTTGAATGATAGAGGAGACCATAGGGAAAATTTCTTTGATAGAGTTTTTTTGAAGATACTGAAAACATGCATCTAAGTTCAATCATTTTAGAGGCATTACAAAGGAAATTTTTAAAATGACAAAGGCCTGCAAACTAACCATTGAAATAGGTGAAGTTGTTAGAGGCAATAGAGGAGTCCATAGAGGAATTCTGGACACTGATAGAGGTGCTGAGTCAATTGTATAGTTTTGATGATGACAAAACTTATCTATAAGAACTAATAACATTGCATTCCAAGAAGTGTAGAAGTAATTAATCTTAACACATCCAAAAATATGCATGCCAAAGGTTTATATAAGAATACATGAAAGAGTAAACGAAGGAAGACATATTTTCTCTATTAAAGATATTTTGGAAAAACTATGAAAATTATTTAAAATAAGGAAACTACATTTAGAAGACAACTATCATAGTTTTAAAGGATGATTCAAAGGTCTAAAGATGTTGTTGAAAAAATTAAAAATTTTCAACACGTAGCTATGGTAACTTTGCTATAGTAAATTGTTATAGTAATGCTTCTATAGTAATATTCAGAGTTCTGAAGTTACTACTTTAGAAGTTCTAAAGTTATGCATTCTAATCTCTAAAGAATTTGCCGCCTAGATGGTATAGTGACTTTGCTACAATAACCAACTACGGTAATTTTCATAGCTTGTAGATTAAGCCTTTAGAAATTCTGAATTAACATGCCTCGCTACTATAGTAAAATCTACAGTAGTTCTACTATTGTAATTTTGGAGTTTTGGTTCAAGGGTTCAAGAGTTTTGAACTAATGCTTCGGAAGCACCTGTGCATCTTAGCTACACTACAATAATGTGCTATAGTAACTTTCAGAAAGAGCTTCAGTGGATGTGCCCTAGACTTCCCAAAGTTCTGAAATGCACCTGTTTCATAAGTGCATGATGAGAACATAAAACATTATATTTTATTACCTTAATATTTAATCTTTTGCACTTATTTGGTTCCTAAATATGCTCACTATTCATATATTTTGATTTAGGATGCAAATGGAGTTGTTAGGAGCAAAAGAAAGCTAATTGTATGATTTTTGACATTATTTGTACATAAGAAGACTGTTTCAGCAAAAGTGTTAAACACATAAGTTGTATCCCTTCAAGTTACCCATCCAAAAAATCAAGAATCATAGGATTTAGAGATCATATGTGAAATTTATGGCTAAAATTCTACAATTGTCTCAAACTTCAGACTCACTTAATATGACATAAGGCATCAATTGTAGCCAATTGTTGAAATAGATTGAGGCATATTTTGAAAACATGGTCAACATGAAAGTCATATATTTTGAGATTATATTTCTAACTCAATAAGAATCATATAATTCTGATATCTTTTAAGAAATATGTGACCAAAATAATAGACACTGCTCTTGAACATTTTGGACAGTAGGTTTGGCGCCGTGACGCCAAAATGAAGAGCCACGACGCCAATGCGATTCTTAAGTATGAAAACTTGATATTTTGGTATTTTGTATATTTTATATGCAATACCACTTGGGGAATCCATATAAAGTGGAAACTCACCCTAATTAGAGCTATTTAAGGAGGGGAAAATGTAGGAAACACAACTTTTGGCATAGGGAATTCATCTCTCCTCTTTTCTCTTCTTTATTCTCTCTCTCTTTTTGTGTTTTCATGGCCCTACATGGCTAAACTTTTATCCTTGGTTTAAGGAGATAGAAGCCTTGGAATTAACAGATTATGAGATCTAATTTGTTTTAATTATTCAATTTATGCTTTGAGTATAGAATGTTCTTCTATGCTCTATTTTTGTAATTGTTTTATTTAATTGCTAGGAATCCTTCTAGTTTATTATTCATTCTAATATACTACTGGATTAGATATCAACTCCATAATTTTGTGATCTCTCTAATATGCAAGGCAACTAGGGTTTAATGACTTGCTACATTAGAGATTATTAAATCTTGGGAACAATATTTAACTAAATTAAATGCAAACGCATGTGCTTGTGTTGTTTAACTTCATGAATCTCTACAAGTCTTAAAGTTGCTATTGCTATTAGATTAAACCTCTAGCACATGTCAGGGGTTGTTTAGTAGTTAGGGTTTATTAGATTGCTTATTTCTAATTAATTATATTGAATTAGAGATAGGAAATTTATTCCAATGGTGAATATTCAAAATATGAATTGATTTATACTTGCATCAATGATCAGTTATGAGATTCTGATGGCGGATGTTGACTTGGACCAAGGTTTGTTTCTCTGATTGATTTCTTTTACAATTGTTATTTTCATTACACTCAAACACCCCCCCCCCCCCCCAATTCTTATTCACATAAGCATGGAACTAAACTAGATACTCTTTGTGGGATCAACCTTACTCACACTACTATAGGTAATTTAATTTGAGTATAGATTTTAAATTTTGGTTGCCTATGATAGCACACCAAATTTTTGGCGCCATTATAGGGGAATGATTCTAGTTGATTTTTTGGTTGGTGATCTTGTGATCTTTATTTTGTTCTTGTATTTTTCTTATTGAAAAAAATTCCTTATTTATCTCTTAGGGTTTATTAGATTTTCCTTGATTATTTATGACTATTACTTGATCTTCTAATTAAGGTGAATTGCAATACAAGCTAGAAATAAAGAGAACTTGCACAGGTTAAGGAGAGAAGCTTGGAGAATTTCTGAAGCGAATGAGCTATTTTCTAGTCCTTTATTTGAAGATAGCAATTCTGGTTCAAAAAAGGAGGAAATCATGACTGGAAATTAAACTTTGAAAGAGCTTGTCACACCTGATTTGGATCAACAACCTTTATGCATAACATTTTCTAATTTAGATGCTACCATTGATTTTGAATTAAAATCTAGACTAATGCATCTCTTGCCCACTTTTTATAGTCTTGCAAGTAAAGATGCTCATAAGCATCTAAAGAAATTTCATGTGGTGTGTACAAATATGAAGCCCATAGGGGTAATTGAAGAGCAAATAAAACTAAGGGTCTTTTCATTCTGTTTAAAGGATTTGGCTAAGGATTGGCTCTATTATCTACCCTCTTGGAGCATCACAACATGGAATGAGATGAAAAGGTTATTTTTTGAGAAATATTTCCCTGCTTCAAGGGTGACCAACTTTCGAAAAGAAATTTGTGGTGTGATACAACATAGTGGAGAATCCTTATATGAATATTGGGAGTATTTTAAGAAATTATATGCATGCTGCCTCCATCATCAAATTAGTAAGTAACTACTCATCCAATACTTCTATGAGGGTCTTCTTCCCACTAAATTGATCATGATTGACGCCGCTAGTAGAGGAGCTTTGGTGGATAAAACTCTTGAATCCACAAGAAATCTAATTACAAACATGGACGCTAATTTGTAACAATTTGGCATTAGGCTTGACTCTCTATCCAAACCTACTAATGAGGTAAGTGTTTCCTTCCTTAAATAATAGATTGTAGGTCTAATTCTCTCTTGTCCATCAAATGGCTGTAGGTTATATGTAAACAGTGAATGCTTGTGGAATTTGTTTAGTGGTAGGGCATCCAATAGATATATGCCCAATTCTTTAAGAGAAACCTATTGAGAAGGTGAACGCAATGAGTGGTTTTTCTAGACAACCACAAAGGAAGTATGATCCTTATTCCAACACATATAACTCAGAATAGAAGGAATGCCATACCCACCTAAACAATAATAGGGACAAACTTCTAACTCTAGTATATCTTTAAAAGATAGTTAAGTCTCTTGCCACTAATACTTTGCAATTTCAATAAGAAATGAGAGTTAGCATTCAGAGTTTGGAGAACTAGGTAAGACAGATGGCAACCATAATCAATCGGCTAGAGGCACAAAGTTTGGGGAAATTGCCCTCTCAAATGGTGGTGAACTTAAGAGAAAATGTGAGTGTAATCATTTTGAGAAGCAGTAAAGAGGTTGAGGTTCTAGCAAAAACAACTCCTACACTAAAAAAGCAAGCAAAAGGAGAAAGGTGTTGTTTCAAACAAGGACATTCCTAATGACCATGAAGTGACTCAATGTAAGTTTTCACCTTTTTCTGAATATAAACTAGTACAACCTTTTCGTTAGGTTTTAGTAGAATCTCACAAAATTAAGCACTATAAAGATTTCTGTGAGACTTTTCGTAAATGTGAGGTAAATATTCCACTTTTTAATATCATTAAATAAGTACCTCATTATGCTAAGTTCCTAAAAGAATTGTGTACAACAAAGAGAAAATAGAAACTTAAGAGATGTGAAAATGTGAGAGTAAGGGAGAATGTTTCTACAATCATTCAAAGAAAATTTCCTACAAAGTGCAAAGATCCAAGTATGTTTACTTTCCCTTGCATGATAGATAACACTAGACTTGAGAAGGCCATGTTAGATTTAGGAGCTTCCATTAATGTTATGCCTTATTCTTTATATACTTCTTTGACACTTGGACCTTTGAATAACACAGGTGTTGTGATTTAGTTGGTTGATAGATCCAATGCATATCCCAAAGGTGTAGTTGAGGATGTTCTTGTGCAAGTCAATGATTTGGTTTTCCCTACTGATTCTGTGTGATAGATATAGGGAATGGTGATTAAACTCCCATTTTTTTAGGAAGACCATTCCTAAAGAAATCCAAGACAAAGATAGATGTTCATAGTGGGATACTTACAATAGAATTTGATAGTGAAATTGTTAAGTTTAACATTTATGATGTCATGAAATATCCTAATGATGATAATCTTGTATAATATATTATTGTGATAGATTTTTGTGGATAGAAAGTTTTTGAACTTAATAGAAAAGATGAATCAGAAGTTGCCATTTGTAAGCATCTTGAGATGGAGAATGAGGTGTTATTTTTGAGTATTGATTTGTAGGAAACTGTTGCAACATTGGATGACTTTCCAAAGTTATCAGAATCAGGTAATGATCCTTACATTGAGTTACAAGTTTCTAACAAGAGCCTTTTACCTTCTATTTTGCAGGCATCTAGTCTAGATTTAAAGCCTCTTCCCAGTCACCTCGAGTCTGTGAGATAAAGAAACCTTACCAATGATCATCTCCAAAAACTCAGTGCACTACAAGAAGAAAGGCTTGTGTAGGTTTTAAAGAAGCATAAGATGGCTATTGGATGGATAAGTGCATATATTAAAGGAATTAGCCCACCCACATGCATGCTTTACTATTTCTAAATTACAATTGCTCCAGATTGACAGAAGAAGCATTGAGTCAAGCCAACGACTATAAACAAAAGTGTTGTTTGGGAGGCAACTCAAGGGGAGTTTGTATTTGTTTTTCTTATTTTCTTCTTTTTTGGCATTCTTATTATTATTATTTTTGCATATTCTTTGCATTTGATCTTACATTGGGGATAATGTAAATTTTAAGTGTGAAAGAGGGGATTTAGGTTTAGGTTGTGTTTTTGTTTTTGTTTTTGCTCTTTCTTTTGGAAAAAAAAATTTTGAGAGAGAGTTTTACCCTTTGTTTTGGTGGTTTCCTATAATTTGAGGTTGTGGATGTCATGAGCAAGATTAAATTAAGCTTGAAAATTTCATAATATGATTGAATAAGTAATCTTCTAATTTGTAATTAATTAGTCTAGTTATTTTCCTTAACAATGGTGATGACAAAATTTCGTAGATGAAAGTTGGTGAGATTTTGAGCCTTTAGACCAGCACATCTATATTTGTCTCATTTTTTTCTTTCATGAGAGATATTCTTCCATGGATTTGTTTCTCTAGAACTTGCTGTGATTTTCTTTGAGATTACATTGATACATGCATGCATGAATGTGATTAAGGCCATCTTTGTTATAAGCTACATAGGCCAAATAGCCTACCTTGCAATTAATTTACCCTTTGTTGAACCCCTTTGAGCTTTATAGACCTTTATTATTTCTATGAACCCACATTACAAGCTTAAAACCTAGAAAAATAATATCTTTATCCAAGTCATAGAGCTAGTGGAGCATGAGTCATCATTGTGCTATATATGGGTGTACAAGAAATAAAGTGCGGGGGTATCTAGATTTGTGGTATGGCTATGATTGGTGAAAGGGAACATGAGAGAAGAAATTATTCTCAATTTGTGAGTTCCAATGTAAAAAAAATGAGAGAAGAAATTATTTATATTCATAATTCTTCCAAACATTTCAAGGAAGAGGTTTATTTACAAATCATATATACAAAGAAAGAGGTTATTAAATGAAATGATTGGTTTTATGTGTCTTATATATTTGAACTTGAGTTGGTTTAGTTATGCTTCACTAGTTTCGATGACTGTTGAGCTAAATTTCCATATATTTAAGACCTTATCTTAAACTCGATTACAACCCTTGAAAGGTTCTTATGATTCATGATATGCATATGGTCCCAGTGGTAGAGAATAAGAAGATATGCAAGCTTATCGTAGATCATTTCCATTTGAATGAATTTGATCAAAACATGTACCCTTCGATTACATGAGAGTAGAGTGATTATTTCAATAAGGGTCTATATATTTAGTTCATTCCATATTCAAGATAAAATGCTTACTAAGTGATTATAAGTTGTGTAAGAAATATTTATTCATGATGTGTTATGAATTTTGAAGAGTTTGATTGTTCTTTGTTGATAATGTTACACCCTTGATGTCTTTTTTTGTGAGAAGGAATTTGAGTTTTGCTCGAGGATGAGCAAAAGTTAAGTGTGGGGAAATTTGATGAGAACATAAAATATCATATTTTATTCCCTTAATATTTAGTCTTTTGCACTTATTTGGTTACAAAATATGCTCACTATTCTTATATTTTAATTTAGGACACAAATGGAGTTGTTAGTAGCAAAACAAAGCTAATTGGATGACTTTGGACAGCTTTAAAGTCAATTCAAGGAGACTTTTGGTATATGAGAAGAGTGACTTAGCAAAAGCTTTAAACATATAAGTTGTATCTATTTAAGTTAATCATCCAAAAAATCAAAAATCACATAATTTGGAGGTCAAGTGTGGAAGTTATGGCAAAAATACTATAACTATCTTAGACTTAAGACTCACCAAATATGACATACAATGTCACTTGTAGCCTATTTTTAGTGGTCAAGTGTGGAAGTTATGGCAAAAATAATACAACTGTCTTAGACTTAAGACTCACCAAATATGACACACAATGTCACTTGTAGCCTATTTTTGAAAAAGACTGAGGATTATTTAGAAAAGGAGATCAAAATGAAAATTGTATATCTTGAAATTATATTTCTAACTCATTAACAATTCTATAATTCTAATATTCTATGAGAAAAATATGGCCAAAATAGTGAACATTGCTCCTAAATATCGAAGATAGTAGGTTTGGCGCCACAATGCCAATGCGATTCTTAAGTGTAGAAACTTGATATTTTTGATATTTTGTATATTTTATATGCAAGACCATGTGGGGAATCTATATAAAGTGGAAAATAACCCAAATTAGGGCTATTTAATGAGGGAAAAAAGTAGGAAACACAACTTTTGGTGTAGGAAATTCATCTTTCTTTTCTTTTCTCTTCTTCATTCTCACTTTTTGTGTTTTCATGGCCCTACATGGCTAAACTTTTATCCTTGGTTTAAGGAGATAGAGGCCTCAAAATCACATACTATGAGATCTAACTTGTTTTAATTATTCAATTTATGCTTTGAGTATTGAATATTCTTCTATGCTCTATTTTTGCGATTGTTGTTTTTAGTTGCTAGGAGGCCTTCTAGTTTATTAATATTCATTCTGATCTACTACTAGATTAGATATCAAATCCATAATTATTTAATCTCTCTAATATGTGAGGCAACTAGGGTTTAATGAGTTGCTGTGTCAAAGATTATTAAATCTTTGGAATAATATTTAACTAAATAAAATGTAACCACGTGTGCTTGTGTTGTTTAGCTTCACCAATCTCTACAAGTCTTAAAGATGCTATTAGATTAAACCTCTAGCATGTGTTTGGGAACTACTATAGGTAATTTGATTGTAGTATAGGTTTTAAATTTAGTTGCCTATGATAGAATGCCAGTGCTATAGTAAATTGGATAGTAACTTCGAGAAGAAGGTGTAAAAATCACTAAAACTTTACAATAGTGAAAATTTACATTTTTAAAATTTCCAGGGCCTTATGTTCCAACCCCCTTACAAAAATTTTCATCCGCAAAACTTAGACAATTAAATGAGGATACTTCAACCGCATTATATCCTCAAGCTCCCATGTAGCCTCGTCTTTCGAATGACGATTCCACTATACTTTAACTAGGGAAATGGTTTTGTTTCTTAACTGCTTCTCTCTCCTGTCTAGGATACGGATGGGCTACTCAATATATTATAGGTTTTCACTCAGCTGTACCTCATCTGGTGCCAAAACATGAGAAGGATCTGGTTCATATCTCTATAGTGATGACACATGAAATACATCGTGGATCCCGCTCAATGAAGGTGGTAATGCAATGCGATAAGCCACCTTACCAA
>JAYJMB010044507.1:0-31215 GCA_036873735.1 Pouteria campechiana
TCCATATGGAACATAGCTTGCTGCGAGAGAATGACTTTGGTATACATTAGAAGAATTAAAGTGGTAGCTTGATGTGATAACTAACGTCAATCTATTTGGTAATAAATTGAATTCTTAGCATTGGTTAATGTTGTCTAATCAATTGATTGGATAATTTTTGATATCTAGATAATAAATTATGCTAATTATAAGAATTGGCTTGAATTTAATTAAAGTATCATGTTGTATAAAAAATTAAAAAGTTGCAACTTACAACCCATTTCACAAGAGAATAATGTTGAACCAAACCTCTTTTACTTCGATTGATTTTAATGATGAATGTATTTAACCAACCAAGTTTTGATGATGAGCAAAATTATATGAGTGAATGTTTAAGCTACTGATAAATATTTTTCAAGTGTGCAGTAATGAATAATATGTTAGGAAAATAACATAAGTGGACAATGCATACAAGACTATATCAGAGACAAGATCCACAAATTTATAAGGAAGAAAATGTAAATACTCAAAAGAGAAAGAATATCACTAAAACTTTAAAGATCAGTATTTGAAATATCTTCCTTAAAATGTCTCAAGCACTACTAAAGAAAATTAAATAGATGTCCAAACTCGAACAGGATCAAGGCTTCAAAAAGGAGAAAAGAACTAAGTTCTGGACTCAAGCAAGTTCAAATACTGTAGAAGCAAGTTCGGACGCTGTGTGACCAATTTGGATATAGAACCAATTTTGAGCAATTGTGAACAAGAAGCCAAGATGTTGGAAGTTCAAAGCCAAATTTTGAACCTACAAAGTCAAGTTCGGGTACACTAGATCTTGTTTCTGGACATAGTAGAACCAACTTCGAACATTATTGAAGAGAGAGGCCAAGACATCAGAATTTCAAGTTTGAAATTATAGCTTCGGACATTACCAACTTGCTCTCGGACATCTCCAGAATTCAGTCATCTAGCCAAGGTAATTCACGTGTCTTCCAAGTCTGAAATGTTAACTTCGGACACAATAACTCATTTTCGAACACAACTGAAAGAAGTTTGTTACAATTTGAATAATTCAAGTCAGTCCAAAATCTTAACTTGGGACACAATTGCTTACTATGGACATTGCTAAGAGCTTTCAAACTAAAGAAACTATGAGAATGCTTCAACAAGCAAAAAATTTGATCGATTTGCTCGCATTTAATGAATGTTGTCATCTCCAATAGAAAGACTTTGAATCTTAGTTTAAAAGGAGTAAAAAAAGACTGTTCTAAGGAGCAGCAAGCAAGAGAAAATTTTTGAAAGAAATCAAAGAGCATTTACTTAGTATTAAATTTTTTCTTCCAACTCCATTGTGCAAAAAAAAAAAAAAAAGAGTAATCTGTATTCAAAGCTTAATCTCTACAACAGCTTAAGGAAGTCTAAAATTTTTTGTATTTAGTACAATACATTTGCTTCTATTGTACTTCAATTTTGTACATCTTAGACTGTGTAAAAGGCATTTTCTTTGTATAACTATTATTTTTTAGGATAGCAAGCAAGGGGCTTGCCGATCTTGTATAAGTTTGCTAGTCGGCTTTGAAAACTAAAATATATAAGTTTGTTTGTGAGCTTGGAAACCAATATGTATAAGTTAGTTGATAAGCTTAGAAACTAATAAGTTTGTTAGTAAGCTTGTACAACTAATAGGTGTTTAGTGGAACCTAAGTGCAGCTAGTGAGACTAACTAAGAGAGAGGAATAGGTACTATATTGTGGGCCAAAACTCTATAAAAATACCTATATAATCGCACTGCATGATTTATTCCTTATTCCTTTTACCACATTGATTCTATATTTAGCCAAAACTTTCAAAAGCTTAATTTACTCCCCCTCTTGAGCTACCTTAGAATGAGACCAACAATTGGTATCAGAGTGGGCTTCAACAGTTATTCTTGATAGTCAAATATTTTAACTGCTTGAAGTGATCCCTATGACCAACATACTCCACAACACCACGGTTGAAGGACAGTCAACCACTAGACCCCCATTTTTTTATGGTACCAATTATGGGTACTTAAAAATGGTTGTGTAAAATTTTTTGATAATCATTGAATATAGTTGTGGCAAATCATCAAAGATGGCAAGACTGTTAAGAATATAAAAGGTAAATATACTGCTAAAATATTGTATTAGTAGAGAGAGATGCCAAAGCTAAGGCTAAGCTCTACTTTGTATTATCACCTTCTGAGTTTGAGAAGATTTATACATTTGATTCAGCAGAGGAGATTTAGGACAAGCTGAAAGTCATACATGAAGGTACTAATCAACTCAAAGAGACTAAAATTAACATACTTGTGTAGGAATATGAAGCCTTCCATATGCAGGACAATGAGATAATATCAGATATGTTTGGAAGATTTCAAAAGATAACTAATGAGTTAAAAAGTCTTGGAGAAAAATATGAAGAACCCAAAATGGTGAAGAAGATCTTGAAATCTTTTCCAATATAGTGGATGAAAAAGGTCACAACAATCTACGAGGCTCGAGACCTGGACAAAATGAAAGTAGAAGAACTGATGGGTTCACTTATGACCCATGAAGTTTTAATGAGGTAGAAAGCTCTAGAAGAGCTAAAAGGAAAGAGAAACATTGCTCTGAGAGCTAAGTCAGATAACGATTCACAAAGTGAAGCTTCAATGAGTGGAGCTGATGAGGATAATGACATGGAAATGCTAAGTATAAGATTCAAAACTATGTTCAAAAGGAAAATTAGAAGCAATTCCAAAAACTTCAGAAGTAAAGATAAGAAGAAAGAAATCCTTTTATAACTGTGGTAAACCTGACCACATGAGTTATGACTACCAAGAGCTTAATAAGAAGCAAGGGGAGCAATAAAACAAAAAATGTAAGTCATGTCCTGAAAAGAAGAAGAACAACAGTAGCAATAAGAAATTAAAGTAAAAGAAAGCACTTGTTCATAGTGTGGATGCAAAGTTTTGATGATTAATAAGCCTTGATTAAGTTAAGGCTAATGAATATCTGTCAAGTGTTTAGCATGCAGAAAAACATAACTTGCAAGTAATAAAATGCATAAGGATTCAAGAGAAAAACTGTGGAATTGGAAAATGCTCTACGATGAAAATCTGTCTGAACGAATAGATAAACACCTCGGACAAATGTGAAACAAGAAGACTTCATCCAAACAAGAGAAGCTAAAAAATAATAGTGAAGTTCATTTGATAAACTTCATCCACAATTTGAAAATTCATCCAAAACTAATCTCGAACAAATCTGAAGCAAGAAGGGTTCATCCAACTTCATCTGAATGAGAGAAGCTAAAAGTTAGTCCAAATCCAAGATTGACCAACTTCGTCCATGTCATCAGAATTCATTCAAAATTAACTTTGGACAAATGCTAGTGAAGAGAAGAGACTTCATCTATTGGACATAAAGCCAAAGATAAAATTCATCCAAAATTTACTTTAGAAGAATATAATGAAGCATCAAAAAATTCAAATTAACTAACTTCATCTGAATTTAATGGCTTCTTTCCACAATGATGAATTAGTAGTTCACTGTAGCATCTCCTCATCCAAATCTTGCCTAAACCAGTAACTTCTCTTCCTCCTTGGCAAAAATGATGCTACAGATGATTCCAACTGATAAGAATTAATTAGAAGACAATGTTTTTAAATGAAAGCTAATCAGAATAGTCTTCTACATTTAATGGATGTCACCTATCACCAATGGTTGGAATTAAAAGCTTATATAAGAGGAGTAATGAAGAGAAAGTAAGTTGAGAAAATTGAATAAAGTTACTGAGCCAAAACCTTTCAATAGAATCAAGAGACTTAAGCCTTCATCTTTCAATCTCCTACATCATTAAACGGCTTCCAACTACCATTCGGAAAGAGCTTTTATTCCTGCATTCAAGTTTTAGAATTCTTCCCCTAAGCTTTTTGTGAAACACTTGTATAAGTGCATTCAACTTTTGTATTCTTAATCTTGTATTTGCCTTGAGCTGGTATTTGAGACCAAGCTTAAGAAGAGCTGTGATTGTCTATAAAGTGTGCCTTATAGACAAGAGTTGTACTATTTATGCCCCCTAGAGCCATTACAGAAGAGTGCTGGTTGCACTAGTTTATGCCCCCTGGAGCTAATCTAGAAGAGTGTAGGTTGCATTATGTTTATGCTCCCCAGAGCTGAAATTTAGAAGAGTGTTGGGTGCATTGAATGTATTCCATTATATATGATAGTGGAACCCTAGACATTAAGAGGAGAGTGTTCTTGGAAAAGTAAAGTAGAGTGTTGACTTGAACCACTATAAAAATTCTTGTGTCTTGATTATCTATTTGATTACCTTGTTTGATAGAGGGACGTTAACTCATAAAGGGTTTTGGCAAAAGTTTTCATTACCTAATTCACCCCTCCCCTCTTAGGTATTTGCCAACTTTCAGGACTAACAAGTAGTATCAGAGCGGGCTATATAAAAATTTATAATGATCTAATGATAAATACATCATCCTTTGCTCATGTATTTGCCAAGGGGTATTCGTCTACCTAGTCACCCCTATTTGATGGAACCAACTTTGCTTATTAGAAGTTGAGAATAAAGTAATTTATTATGGCTAAGGATATGGATTCTTGGAAGGTCATTGAAGTTTGAACGATATGAAAGATATGAAAGAAGATTCCACCATAGTCCAAACCAATACAAAGGCTATGAACTCATTGTTCTATGGACTGTCTGCTCCTGAGTTTGATAGAGTGTCTTCTTGCAGTAGTGTCAAGGACATTTGTGACAAGTTAATGCTGATAGGTCAAGGGGACTAAAAGTACTATATTGATATGAGAATTGAAAACTTTAGAATGAGAGAAGGAGAGAGCATATCTGAAATCTATGCTTGATTCTCTAAGATTACTAACACCTCGAAAGGACTAGAAAGAGAAGTTTCTAATTTTGACCAGGTCATGAACATTTTAAGAGCACTGTTAGAGTCCTAGAACAAAAAAATTACTGCAATAGAAGAAACAAAGGATCTAAACATGCTCTTGATAGATGATCTTATCAACTCTTTGATATCATACGAGTTAATAAAAAGAAAAAGAGAAGATCCGGCTAAACAAAGAAAACCAACAAAGGAAAGCAATAATGAATCTACATCGTAGTCTAAAGATGATATGACCATGATGGCTAGAAACTCCAGAAAACTATTGAGAAGCAACAGAGGTAATATTACAAGAAGATAGTCTACATAACAAGGAGAGAGAAAAAGAAGGCTAAAAAAAGAAAAGATCGTCCCACATGCTACAAATGTAGAGGAGTAAGACACATGATTGTAGCATGTCCTAATGAAGAAAGAATGAATGTGAATATAGTGACCCAGATGACACTGCTATAAAAATGAAGAGGCTGAAATTACAAGATCAAAGGGGAGAAGACACCACAAAGCATGAAGATGCACAAGACACATATAGAGAGGAGGAGGTAGGTGAAAGTAATGCTTCTTATCAACATCCTACTAATTTGATGTTTATTAGTGCCTATCCTAGAGATTAAATCATAGGTGATGACTATGATGGAGTAAGGACAAGAAGATCCATGCATAAAATCTGTGTTCATTATGCATTCATTTCCAACATAGAGCCCACTTACATTAATCAAGCTCTAACCAATGAAAACTAGATCATTGCAGTGCAAGAGGAACTAAACCAATTTGGAAGGAACAAAGTGTGAGAATTAGTTCCAAGACTAGCAAACGTTGATGTAATTGAAACTAAATAGGTATTTAGAAACAAACTAGATGAGAGTGGACTTGTTCTAAGAAATAAAGCAAGGATAGTTTCTAAGGGGTATTCATAAGAGGAAGGAATTGATTTGGAGGAATCATATGCTCCCATAGCAAGATTTCAAGCCATTAGAATGCTACTTGCTTTTGCATCCTACAAGAACTTTAAAGTATTTCAAATGGATGTAAAGAGTGCATTCCATAATGGTTATCTAAGTGAGGAAGTTTATGTAAAACAACCTCTTGGTTTTGAAAGTGATGATCAACCCAATGACATATACAAACTCACCAAAGCATTGTATGGATTAAGACAAGCTCTAAGAGCTTGGTATGAGAGGTTGAGTAAATTATTAAATGACCTTCAGTTCAAGAGAGGAAAGGTTGATACTATATTATTCATAAAAAATATTGGCAAGGATATCTTGATAATTCAGATTTATGCAGATGATTATATTTGGTGCTACTAATGAAACTCTATGTCAAGATTTCTCAAAGATAATATAGGTTAAATTTAAGATGAGTATGATGGGTGAGTTAAATTAATCCCTTAGATTACAAATTAAGTAAAAAAATGATTAAAACTACATTTTCCAATCCAAATACACTAGAGGGATGTTAAAGAAGTTCAAAATGGAAGAAGTTAAAGAAGCACTCCAATGAGCACATCATCAAGGCTAGATAATGATGAAAAGGTTAGACCGATCGATCAGAAGTTCTTAGTGAGTCTCATCTTACTGCAATAAAAAGAATTTTTAAGTACTTAGTTGATATAGCAAAATTGGGGCTTTGTTATCCCAAAGGAACAGAATTTGAATTGGTTGGATATTTAGATATCGACTTTGGATGATACAAAGTTGGTAGAAGAAGCATTAGTAAAACCTGTCAGTTTTTAGAAAATAGCTTAGTCTCATGTTTCTCTAGAAAACAAACTAGTATTGCCCTTTCTACTATAGAAGCTAAGTCTGTAGCAACTGGAAGCTATTTTGCACAACTGCTTTGTATGAAGCAATAAATTCTAGATTATGTTTTGAAGTATAAAAACATACCCATTAGATGTGATAATACTAGTGTTATATGCTAACCAAGAACCCTATTTTACATTCTTGAACTAAGCATATAGAGATTAGGCACCACTTTATTAGACATTATGTAGAAAAATATGATATATGTTTAGAATATTTGCTTACAAATGCTCAACTTGCGGATATTTTCACAAAGCCATTATCATTGGAAACTTTTTTTAATATTAGGAAAGAATTAGACATGACTAGTGTGAATGCTTGTAACACCCAAGGTGTTAAAAATGAGGTAACTTTTGCAAACATTTTCTTGAATTATCATTGGAGGTCAAAATGTACATAAATGTATTAAGTTATGAAGGGTTGTTATGAAATTCCATGTATGGGATGATTATATGCCATTATACTTGTTAATTTGAAAGGATAAATTGCTTATTTTAATGCATCCATATTGATTATATATTGGAAGAAAATTTTGAAATTAATTTGTTATTGAGCACCAAAGTTTATTAAAAAGAAGCAGAATATGAAAATGGTGTCACTTGTATCAAATTTTTGGCATAGAGGTTGGATGATTTAGAAAAAGTGATCAACATAAATTTTTATCTCTTGAAATTATCTTTCTAATGCATCAAGAATTATATGATTTGGACATCGTATGAGGAAGGTATGCCCATTATAACGAAACTACTTCTGGTAGATAATTAAGGATGAAAATGACAGAATTAACTTGAGAATTTTGAAATTTTGTGTATTATTGATGAAAATTAATTTTGAAAATTTATATGGAAGACCCATTGAGACAAATATATATGAATAATGAGAAATTTATAAATGGTTTAATTATTTTTATGTGATATTTGAGGCTTAAATATTAAGTGTGTAAATAATGGTCCATAATTTGATTAAAGCTTGATATCATAATTAAATAGATTTAATCTCTAATTATTTGAGGGGATTAATTAGAAAATTTATGAAATTATGTAAGGATGATTAGATGATAACTTAATTATATTTTTGAAGGCATTAATTGATAGAAAAATTTGGCAGAAGTGGGTTGCATGTGTAAGAACGTGGCATGGAGTGCTAGAGTACCAAAATGGAGCCTCTTAAATTACTCATCAGCTCCAAACATCCCTTATTTTCTCCCTCCATGCCCCACTCTTGTAACAACCCCTTTCATGCCCAATCCTCCAACAATTTTCAGCAAGAGAAAATCCCTTTTTGGCTTTTAATCAAGCTTCACACCCTTGATGCATCAAAACCCTCCATTTAGACGGCTAGAAGTAGAGAGAAAAAAAATCTGCAAATCTTCTCAAGGAATGCTCCCTTGCTGCAATCCATGGAGGGAATGAAGATCTAAGTAGGAATTTTCATTTTAGAGGTGTAAATAACATCAAACTTCGGTGGTATGTATTGCTTCCAACTTGATTTATAAATTTCTGTTTTGGGGGTTGTTTGCAATTTCGTATGCACTCTATTTGTGAAATTAAGATTTTATTAGGGTGTTATGTGGAGATCATTATAGGTTTAATTACAATATTATTTGTTGTGTAAAACATGCAAATTTCAATGCATATTGCTACCCATGAATTAGATAACAACATTGTAGCATGTGAACAGTGCAAGTCGTGAGTTGGGAAGAGGATTGGTTGATCTAGAAACATAATGAACCCATTCACAACTATTTTGCTATTAAATTATGTTAATTAATGATGTATGTGGCTATAATTGCATTGTTAAATATTACAAGTGACTGCAAATACAAATAGAAATGATGAATGTTAGGTATTTGATGAAATACATGGATAGAGCAATGACATAACCTCTTGTAGATATGAGAAGTGGAAGTGTAAGTAGAGTTGTGCACCATTGGAAATTTCCATTTTTATGGGCTGTTTTATAATTACAAGTTTATTAATTATGGAAATGGCTTAAATGATGTTTAGGGGATGTTTAATTTCACTAACTATGGTGGCTAAGAGTAGAAATCACTAAAGTAGTGATTTAGAAGAAATTCCACAAAGTTGGGCTATATGGAAACCTAACTAGGAATGGGTGGTGATTTCCACTAAATTAAATGTTTGGAACATATAATTATGTAATGGGTTAAGAATAAACCTTAATAAGAGGGTTAAGGGGGTTTCACTTGTTTCATGATTTGAGTAAAATTTCTCATTCGAAATATATGTAAGTTGAATTGTGGTGCATGTGATGTGTAGGACCATTGGAGATTGATGAGAAGTCAAGTTGTAGAATGCAAAGAGTTATGGAACTATTTTAATTAAAGTAAGTAGGTTCCTTTTCTGTTTGAGTGGATGCATAGATGAGGACAGTGAACATCCGATGCTTTGTATACGGGCATGTATGAATGCATGGGGATAGTGGATATCCCGTATTTTCTAAAGATTGATGTTTATTATACTTTGTGAATACATGAATGTTGGGGATAACGAGTATCCTTGTATTGCAATGAGTGATATTTCTTTTATGATATGAACATGTGATTGTTGGAGATAGAAAGTATCCCATGTCTTTTTTTATGATGTTACTTATTCTTGCGTATAGATGTTTATGTGAAGGGGATAAAGAATACACCAAGTTTATGCTGGATAAATGCATTGATAGGAATAGAGACTATCCTAATTATATATGTTTGAGAGTGTGATTTGGTGGGAATTGTGAGCATCATAGAAGTCTTTATCTCATAATTAAATGAATGCTTGTACTATAGAATGAGATGCATTCCATGATTTTGTATATGGTATGGCAAGTTGTTTTTTATACAATATGATTGTATGAATATAGTAGATGCCAAAATGGCAACTATATATGGTGATATGTTGTGCTTGAATAGCATAGTATAATCTGAGGAGCTAGAGGGGCCTCTTTTTGATATATTATGCTTATTTTGTAAATGGATGAAGAAGCCTCGTGATAAGGCAATATATGCATGTTGATTTTGAACATGAGTTAGCATAAGGCCATGAGAGCCTATAGTATGAGATTGTCTGTTCATTAGCATATGAGTAGGAACACATTGATATGATGTTTGGACATTCAATGATGTTATAATTGATCATGCTTATTAGTGATTTATTATACCATTTTCATCAAAATGCCTACTTACTAAGATTGCCCGGACTCACTCTTTTATTTTAATTTTTAGTTAGCAGGTTGGGTAAGGAAGCCCTTTGGGTATTTGTGTATTGTATTCAAAAAGAATCAAATATTGTATAATAAAATATATTGGCATATCATAGTGATTTATTTATGAGATTGTGAATGGATTTGTATGATTGCCGTTATATATATTACCATCAGGATTCATTTTAGTCTTGGGCAACTGTGGGTGTGTGTTTTATAGTTTATTTTAATCTTTATATTTATTTAAATTATAATTTTATATGATTAATGAATACACAGGTTTGAATTCATATAATTTAAAGTAGACATTGCCAAATTTATGACAGAATATTTCCCTTAAAAATGGTGAAATTATGGGTTAATGTGGACTAGGCGGGTTGTGACAATGCAGAAGCATCAAATTTGATGTTTAAAATTGTTTGAATGAAATGTTTTGATTTGTTTTTGATTTATCTACACTTCAAATGCTATGAAGTTACCCTCTGACTTTGACAATCACATTTTGTCTGAAGTTCGCCAACCGTTCCATTTAGGACAAGGCTTTTATCCAAAACTCTTTATATCTACCAATCATTGTTTGAAATCTTCATACAATCTAAATCATCTAAAAAGTCATTCCCAAGATCATGCATTGTTTTCTTACTGAACTAAACTTCCAGCTGTTGCAAATCAAAGTGTCTTCGATTTCCGACAAACATTTAGTCACTCTTTCTCAGAAATCATATCAACTACCAACTTATTCTCCCATGTATAATCTATAATAACACATCTTTGCCATCCCATGCTACCATTGCCAAGAAGATGGAACCATCTACCCAAGGAGATTTAGGAAAAAGTGAAGAGGGAAGCACAGAGAGTCAAAGAATAGAAAGCAATTGAAGAAATAATGGATGATTCTTTACATTCTTCAACTCTCTTGGTGGGATGATGCCAATACTTCTGATCGTGGCAATGCCATCTTCAATCTATCCAGTCAGAAGTATATCTCTTCAAAATTTAGCCTTATCGAAAATGATCTTTATTTTTATCTCAGTTAGATAGTCCTGAATCTAACTTTACCACCTTCTAGGGCACTTGAAGAGAAGGGTGAAGGATGGAACAAGTATTTTACATCCATCTTAAACCCCTCTGCTTCCCATCCTTCATCCATTTTTTGGGGTTTCTCACACTTGAAGAAACCTCTCCCCACGTGATGGACACATGCCTCTACCCACCTTCATTTCTTTGAAGGATCATAATCAGGCACCTCCCCTCTGCACTTAGAATGACTATTCCTAGGCTCATCTATTTTGTATTTTGGTTGTTCATTTTCTCTAATGTATCTCTGTTTGTACTAAAATACAATGTAATGAAATGCTTGTTCTATGAACTGTTTGTCACCTCTTGGACAGTGTGTTTCTTTTTTATTATGACAAAAAGGGGAGAGATTATAATGAAAAAAATATCCAAGGAGAGCAATAAATTATCTAAGGGGAACAACAATCTGTGTAATATGTCTATCAATGAATAGAAAGGAGGAAAATTAATGTGAAAATAGTTAGGGGGGTTTATAAAATGCTTAATGATGTGATCTATCATTCAAAGGGAAACAAACAATGATAGCTTAATATATATTTCATTTATTTAGGGGTAGATTTAATTTTTGCTTATAAATGAGATAACTTTAATTAAGTTTTGTCATCATCAAAAAGGAGAGATTAATAGTATTATTGCATAATTTTGATGAAAAATAAGACTTGATTAAGTTAAGTGCTAATGAATATCTATAAAGTGTTTAGTATGCAGAAATAGATTGCAGAAAAACAGAATCTGCGGGCAATAAAATGCATAAGGATTCAGGAGAAAAATAGAGGAATCAGAACGTGCTATGTGATGACAATTTGTCTAACCAAATAGACAGAAACCTCGGACAAATGCAGAGTAAGAAGACTTCATCCAAATGAGAGAAGCCAAAAAGCTATAGTGAAATTCATTTGATAAACTTCGTTTGTGTCACACCCCGCCTAGGAGCCTATATGTTTTACCATTTTTCTATAATTTTTTCATTTTTAAGGGGAATATTCTACCAAAATTTTGGTAGAGACTACCCTGAAATATAATGATCCATACCTATGCAATCATGTATCATATAACATTATAATCTCAATAATAAAATGATAACATAAATCAAAACACACACATCTACACACACCCAATTGTAGCCACATTATGATGGCAATAGACATAAATGGAAATAATACAAATTTGCCCATAACGTCATACTCCTTTATCAATATGACATGCTTACATCTCATTATATATCCTTTGAAATCTCTTAATACAATTATATAAATACATTATGGGATTACAATCCTAATTCATCATATCACAAACAAAATATCTTCAAATCTTATTTATAGGCCCCAACCCATAGTTGGGCACCATTATTGGACCTGTCAACTAAAAAAATAAGAATAAGGTGTGAGTCTAGGTTAAACTTAGTAAGTAGGTTGAATATCAACAATTTAGTGGAATAACTGGGCACGTCCTACCATAGTAGTGCCATGTAGGCACTTCACAATATACATGTGACCTTCGGGCACAACATATTATAACTATGCCATGTAGGCATAAAATATATTATGTCATATCAATGCCATTCTGGCATCACATAGTATACTCACACAAATAGTATATGAAAAGCAATACATTTATCATGCCCAATATACGAGATCATGGAATGTTTCCCATTTTATTACCACACGTAATTCATAATGTATTTGATAACACTATGCAATTCTTGGGATACTCTTGATCACATCCATCCACACATATATCACACCAAGAAAAGTTCTAGGATACCCATGATCCCTATTTATATATCTTTCTATACCCTAAGAAACAACTGTTAATATAAACCAAGGGATACTCATTATCCCCACACTTAGAAACATATATGATAAGAAAGGACAAGTGTGGGATAGTTCCTATCCCTATCACTTCATTCACTCATTAAATAAAATAAGCCATGCACAATATAATAAGAGGATACCAACTATCCTCAACCGAGCATACATTATGCCATACAATTAATTCATACATACTAACTTACAGGTAGACAAGAATCCATTTCACAATCACACATATCACACATACCCATATACAACAAATAAGATATTCATTATCCCCATCCATACATCCAACAGAAGTAAACACCTATTTACTTGAATGGAAAACCACTTATTGAATTCTCAAGTTCCATGATTCTTCAAATTCTGTAGCTTCCCATCCATACTCAACTGACACTACACATATCACATGGGTCACAATTCAAATCACACATATATAAAATATCTCATTGTTCAATTACATAATTTCAACACTTATCTTAGTTGGAAATCACTATCCAATTCAATCCAAAATTCCAATTGATTCAAAAATGAGGGAAGTTTTTTTCTTAATCATCTTTTCAAAATTTTCTTATTATAATACTCCATTTAAGATTCCTTTAACATCTTATAAATAACATTTCACTTATCCATTTATGTCAACTAACATAACTTTCAATGGTTACTTAAAAGCTATTATGGAATCCATCAATTACATATTGTTTCTCTTTGAGGCATTTCGTCAGACATTTCATGTGCATTATTCTAACTTACAAATTTTAACAAGGTGCATCAGGTGAAATTTATTCTTTATAGCATACACCTAATGTTTAACATAATAATCATCAAACAATCTTTATTAATGCAAGAATTATCTTCCAAATCCATCCATTTACTGTTCATTAATACCAATTGTCAGCATTATACTATATATGATTTTGATGATACAAAACTTCTATTAAATTAAGAAACTTATATGCTTAAATTTTTAATGATCATATATATATGGCTATGAATTAATAAACATTAATGATTAATTAACAAGAATATAGTCTTCACTTTATGGTGCGCATACAATAAATATAAATTAACTTTTACTGCATAAACTTACTAAATAAATATTATGCGCCATAATTACTTAAGCTTTCATATTATGCATTCAATGAAAATGTATATTTTCCTTACTTTACAAAATGCTATAATCGCATGAGGATAAAATACATCATGATATTATATATGAAAGCTAACAATGTAACAAGGGCAAAAATATTCAAGTGCAGGATAATGATCATCTACAATAAATCATCTACTATGTTTCAAAGGAGCTGAACTGATGAGAATCGTTGAAGAAAAAAAAGAAAACAGAAGGTTTGGAGATAAGCAACAAAAGGTTGCAGTTGTCTAAGAGAAGCTTCCATGAACAAAAGTATGGGAGAAAAATAAGGCTTCAAAGGAGTGCTACAACGAGCTTGCATTGTCCGTCAGCCTCAACGAGAAAATATCAACAGACAAATGCAAACTAAGAAGATAAAGGAGAAACCATGATCAGAGAGATTAAGTTGCGAATTACTTATATCTGATTAGTCTATCCAAGATAAAAGCACAAGGATGAAGAAGCAACTCAAGGTTTGGCAGATAGAAAAGTTGAAGATGAAAGCCATGGTTGAAGAAGCATAACTCTATTTGAGAAATTTAAACCATCTACATCAACTAGATAAAGCCTGTCTGAGATAAAGAAAGAAAAAGAAGCTCCATCAAATACTCAGACAGAGGAAGAAAGAAGAATTGAAACCCATACAACAATATAAGAAACTAGAAGACTAGAGTTTTCTTAGGATAGAATGGCAATACAAATATAGAAGGGAATGCAACTTCAGCTGAGCCAAGATAGACATATAAAAATTAAAGAGACAAGGAAGTTGCTAGAACAAACTCCTTCTGTTACTCGAAGTGTGCAGCAAAGCTAAAGAACTCTGCTTCATCTTCAGATCAAAAGGTCATCTGTTATGACAAACAAAGTTCAGCCAAAGTAGAAGACGATGAAGATGATGCACCATGAGCATAGATGAAGCCGAATATACAAAGAGCTACTTAGATCAAATTGGACTACAACAAACAAAGGCATGATCATATACAACTTACGATAGACAAATGCAATATGCAAAGTATTCTATCCAAGATAAAGTAGAACACACTTCGTCTATTGCTTACACCAGATGAATGCCACACTCCGTTTTTTTGAGCAAGTTGAAGTTAGCTTCATCTGGTACTATCAACTGACAATAATAACAAAACAAGAAGATCTCACTTCATTTATAACTGCAAGACTAAGTGAACTTTGTCTGTCACCTCCAACGAACGGCAAAGAACAAAGGAAGCATATTCTACTTTGTCTGTTCGTATAAAGGGAACTGTTTATCAATTGATCAGCTCATCTTCATTAGCACTATTCAAGTTAATCTATTATCTTTAGTAGACAAAGCATATACATGAAGGATCAATCAATAAAAAAATCTTTTGGAGGAATTGTGACAGATAAAGTAGTGTTTGTCTATCAGTCAGTGTAACTTCATATGCATCAAAGTTCGTCTGCTACTTAACAGACAATCATTCTTATGGAAGTTAAGTTCATCTGCTACTTAACAGACAATCATTCTTATGGAAGTTTAACTAATAGACAAACCCTAAGAGAATTCATCTGCAACTTATGACAGACTAATGCAGATAGAGAGAGGCCATGGCATGTAAGAGGAGAATCAGTTTATGTGACTACATATACAAATGGTATCTTCAATGCTATGACGAGTTAAATGAGGAACACATTTATCATAGCTCATCCTCTTCTCTGATTAGCGTTGCAGCAGCTGGAGACAAAACAGAAAGGCTTGGACTTCAATGGCAGAAAATTCAAACAATCTTATTCATTCAATGTTGCTCTTGTCTTTACATTGATCGGCTCCCATCTTCTCCAACAGTTGAGACTCTGAAGAAGCTATTTAAGGAGAAGAAGTGAGATGATTCGATGGTGGTGAACGAACCCATTACAAATGTGCTCAACTTGATGAAAATCCTTCTACCCATGGCTAAGAGCTTGAACCGTCATCTATCTTTTATGAGCTTAAATCTTCTTATCTATATGGCCATTATCTTTACATTTTGGGAAGATCTTTATGTATTGATAGAGCTAAAAAAGATCATATCTTCCCCTATGCTTAAATGTGTAATAGTTTTTTGGTTAATCTAAAAACCAAAGAGTTTGTGGTAAACTCAATAAACCACATTGTAACGAGGTGTTGGTGGTTTTTGGAAAACCATCAAGTTTATTGATGAGCTTCAAAACCAATTATTTGGCAGTGAGCTCAGGAAAACTACCAAGTTTGCTAGTTATCTTTGAAATGGGTGAGTTTCCTGGTGAACTCGTAAAACTAGAAGAGTGTCAGGGACACTTATGTTTATGCTCCCTGGAGCTGGAATCCAGAAGAAGTGTTGGGGACGCTTATGTATTCCATTATACAGGGTATAGTGGAACCTAAGGCACAATGAGTTGGTGACCTTGGAAGAGTGAATGTAGGAACGAGGTCCTGAACTACTATAAAATTTGTTTTATCTATGTATGTGTTTGTTTATTTGCTTTACTCTACATACATTTTATTATCTCTATTATTCATCTTATGCCACACCACACACAATTACGAAAAGAGGGAAATGATCCAATGAGGGTTAAGCAATAATTTTTTATTTACGCAATTCACCCCTCCTCTCTTGGGTTAAGCCATCCTATAGGATTCCTACATCAATTACAAATTACCCAATCTAATATGTACAATTATAACAAAAATTGGATTTCCTATTTCCCAATAAGCTTCAAAATACTACTATAATTACCCCCTTTAATCATTTACCCCATGAGTCACTGTTCATAGGTTGCCCCAAACCCTAACTAATCTAAAAGTGTAAATTAATTTGGGGAAAACAAACTTACTATCATTTTCATGCATGACTTCCTCCTTAGAACATAATTTTGGCCTCAGATCTCCTAGAGCCCACCATGGGTTGTAGAAGCCACATTTTTCTCTCCTCTTTCATCGTCTAAATAAGGTAAGGTCAGGATTAATGCATGGATGATGGATTATCATACCTAACAAGAAGCTTTTCTTGCTAAAATTTCATGTAAATACGGCATGGGAAGATGGGGTTTTGGGCATGGAAGAAATGAAAATAGATGAGAATGAAAAAGAATTGGAAATGGGCTTAAAAATCCAACCATCGACACCAGCACTGCCGCACCAGATTTGGGCATCATGGCACCCGCTATGCTGGATGCCGCCCCTCCTCTTCTTTGTAATGAGCAGGTGTTGCGGCGCTCGTCTTGTGGCCCCCCTGTTCTTTTGTTTCCTTCAGTTTATTTGCTTAAGTTTTCTTATGTTTTTCACCATGATTTTTCCCACATCATGATACCCAATATGGACATTAATCATCCCTTTATAGACACATTAAAGTTTCTAAAATTTCTCTCAACTAATTAAAAGTAATGTCATATAATTCATTTATACACATAATACACCTATTTTTCACTTAGTCAATTTATGCATCATGTACATTTATCCCCAAATGATGATTTAAGAAAAATTTCCAAATATTTCATCACTTTTAACACCCCAGGTGTTACAGCCCATAATCTAAAAATTCATCTGAAACTAACCTAGGACAAATGCGGTGCAAGAAGGGTTCATTTGACTTCATCCAAACAAGAAAAGCTAAAGTTCATCCGAATCCAAGACTACCCAAAAGCTAGGATTAATGGAGGTCACCTACCACTAAGGGCTGAGATTAAAAGCTTATATAAGAGGAGTAATACAGAGAAAGTAAGTTGAGAAAATTGAATAGACTTACTGAGTCAAAACCTTCCAATACATTTAAGAGACTTGAGCCTTCATCCTTTGATCTTCTACATCACTAAAAGGTTTCCAAATACCATTCGGGAAAAGCTTTTACTCCTGCATTTAAGTTTCAGAATTCTTCCCCTAAGCTTTCTATGAAACACTTATATAAGTGCATTTAACTTCTATATTCTCAATCTTGTGTTTGTGTTGATCTGGTATTTGAGACTAGGCTCAAGAAGAGCTGTGATTGTTTATAAAGTGTGTCTTACAAACAAGAGCTATACTGTTTATGCCCCTTGAAGCTAATCTAGAAGAATGTGGGTTGCACTATATTTACGCCCCCCATAACTGGAATCTAGAAGAGTGCTAGGTGCACTAACTATATTCCATTATATGTGATAGTAGTACCCATGACACTAAGAGAAGAGTGTTCTTGGAAGAGTGTAGTAGATTGTTTATTCAAACTACTATAAAAGTTCTTATCTTAATTATTTATGCATTATCTATTTGATTACCTTGTTTGATAGAGGGATTTTAACTCATCGAGGGGTTTCAGTAAAAGTTTCCATTACCTAATTCACCCCTCCCCTCTTGGGTATTTGCCTAACCTTTGAAATTAACACTTGCTGCATGGGATATGCTAGAAATTATGTCACATGAAAGTGGCAGTGTTAGCGAGGAAGATCATAAAGCAAAATTCAGCAAGCTGACACTAACAAAAGGAGATCAAGAAGAGTACCACACAAGAACCAGCGTCATGGCCATCCATGAAGATGAAGTAACTTCTGAACTTGAATCTCAAAATTTCTTTAACAAATTAGAAAGTTTATATTCTTATTTCAAGGCATTAAAAGCGTGTACAAAGAGACATAAAAGGAGTTGTTTAAAGTGACCAATGAATGCTCCAAATTGAAAGATGAAAATAATTTGCTCAAGAGTAAAATACCTATGATCAATGAACTTGAGTAGATTAAGGCAAAAAATAACACCCTTAGATAGAAAATAATGTCCATCTTGTTTACTATGAAACCAAAGAATATAGGTGGTCAGCAATATAAGAAACATAATTATAATTTTGAAAGAAAATGGAGAACTAAACAGACCATGACTTGGATTCCTAAAGGAGTTGCAAATATGGTAAATGCTATTCAGTCTCCAAACATTAAAGTAGTGGCACCCAAGAAGCAGTGGATACCAAATATGTTGTCACTAACCCCCCTGGACTCATTCGCAGATGGGTTTCAAAAATTAAAGCCTAACCTTGTTGTTATAGGTGTGTATGAGAGTCACAAGAAGCAGCATTTGGTACATTGATAATGTTTGCTTAAGACACATGATAGGGGAGAATGAGCTATTCATTGAGCTAAAAGAGAAACATGGTGGAACAATAACCTTCAGAGATAATGAGAAAGGTAGAGTGGTAGGAATTGGTAAGGTCGGCTAACCACAATTTACTATTATTTCGGATGTACTTTTAGTTAAAGGATTAAAACATAATCTTTTAAGCGTTAGTAAATTTTGTAATAGTGGTTACAAGATTATGTTTGAATGTCATATATATTCAATTTTAGATCAGCATGACTCAGTTGTAGTTCTAGGCAAGACACATGGAAATGTGTATATTGTAGACTTGTTTGAAATCCAAGCTAATTGTCTTGTTAGTCATGATGAGTCTCTACTGTGGCATAGAAGATTAGGACATTGTAACAAAGACATGATAAAAAAATATACCGAAAAGACCTTATTGTTGGCTTACTTTAACTAAAATTTGATAAAGGATAGTTGTGTGATGCTTGTATAAGAGGAAAGCATGCCAAAGAATCCTTACAATCAAACAAAGAAGTATACACAACTAAGCCACTTCAACTACTACATATTGACTTAGTGGGACCAACGGAACTAGAAGTCTTTGAGGAAAATATTACACATATGTCATTATTGATGACTATAATAGATATACCCTGGTAGTGTTTCTTATATCTAAAGATGAGACTTTTTCATTCTTTGAGATATTTTCTAATTATGTGCTGAATGAACAAAGTTCTCATATAGCTGCCATTAGGAGTGATCATGGTGGAGATTTTGAAAATCATAAGTTCACAGCCTACAGTGAAAACAATGAGATCTTTCAAACTTTCTTTGCATCAAAAATATCCCAGCAAAATGGAGTAGCTGAGAGGAAAAATAGAACCTTACAAGAAATGGTGAGGACCATGTTGAGTGAATATAATCCGTTATAATATTTTTAGGCAGAAGCTATGAATACCGCTTGTTTTATCATCACTAGAATTCATACTAGGCCAATACTCAACAAAACTCCATTTGAGTTTTATTATGGAAAGAAGCCTAAAATATCATTTTTTCATACTTTTGACTACAAATGTTTTATTCTTAATAATGAAAAATGAAATCTTAAAAAATTTGATGGCAAATCTAATGAAGAGATTTTCCTTGGCTATTCTATTGTTAGCAAAACATTTAGAATCTACAACTTGAGTAGTAGAGATTTAGAGGAGTTTGTTCATGTTAGGTTTGATGAATCTTCTAATTGCTTGATAAGCTCATGTTTTAACATGTTTTAATACCTAGATTCACATATATTTTGGATCCTTTTTTTGGTATAAATTTAGTGGTTTATAAGCACATTCCAGTAAATCTGTACTTAATTTAGTTATTATATGATAAGTGAATTCTATATATATTTGAAGAAAATTAAGCTCAAGAAATGAAATAAAATATGGAAGACATCAAGTGGAGAAAGGAATAAAGCAATGGAGTTTGGATGATGAACATGTGGCTGAAAAATAAAGATTACAAATTGAAGATGCTAAATGTGAAAATGCACTAATTTGACACAATTTCTGGTACCAATTGAGATGAAGTCAGCTCAAATGTCTAACATATAAGTTTTATCTCTTGAAGTTATCTATCTAACAAATCAAGAATCAAAGGATTTGGATTTGAAACATGGAAGTTATGACCAAAACACTACTACTATCTCAGACTTCAATTCTGCTGACAGAAATTTTGGATGTGCAGAAAAGAGTATCACTTATGTCCAATTTTTTCATATTGGTGGAAGATTTAGAAAACATGTTACATAGATATTGAAGTTATCTTTCCAATTTATTAAGAATCATGGAATTCAGAGATCATATGGGGATTTTATGATCAAAATAGTCAACATATTGCTGGTAGACAGCAATTCCCAAGCCGCGACATCAAAGTTGTGCAAGCATTTTATCAGCCAGCAATTCCCAAGCCAAGGCTTGGAATCCTAGGCTACGGCTTGAAAAACGTTCAAGGCAAACACAAGTGCAAGCAACAATTTCCAAGCCACGGCACTGGCGCGATACAAGTTTTATGCCCAACTTTCAGCTACTTTGTTGCCTTTAAGGTAATGAGAGACGGTTTGGAAGGGGATCTTTTCCTCTTTTGTTTTTAGGGTTTTTAGAGAGGGTTTTGAAGAGAGTAGTATTAATTTTTCTGAAGGGGAAAGAGGGAGATTGCAAGTAAGCAAGCAAGAAGAAGAGAGCATGTTCTTCATTATGATGATCCTGTTTAAGAGAGTTGATTTGATTTATATTATTAACTAAATCTATTTTTCTAGGGTGAAGATGTAACCTTGTTTGATACTCTTTGTTATGTGGATTGTTGGTTATAAGTGGTTATATGATTTTGTTTCGTTCATTATGTTGTTAGCAATGATTTAATTTATTTTATTGCTTGATCACCAATATTATGAGTTAAATTGATTATCTAGGCATCGTTAAGGTAGACATCATATGCTAAACCATGAGCTTTTTTGAATGAAAATGATAGATGGTTAAGGTAGACACCATATGCTAAACCATCTTAATTTGGTTTATTATGTCTTAAGCTTAATGGGTTTTCACCTAAATTATGTTACACACCATAGGTAATTGGAATGAGTTAAAACACTTGATTTAAACCTACACACCTAACAGTTATGATCATATATAAGAAAGAACAGACCCAAGTGAAGCATTGAATCCAACATTCCACTAGCAAAGGGGTTTCATTTAGTGGTGAAATCAGATCCTTAAACCTTTGCATCTTGTTAATCTCTATACATTATTTTTATTCATTGATTTCTTTGCATTTCATTAAGTTTCTGAAATTACATCAATCATTAGTCCAAATTCATTTAGTTATAAATACATTCTTTTTAAAGATAAGATAGTTCAGTTACTAAATCTAATTAAGTCAGTTTGGTCATTCTTTGTGGGCTTGACCCTTGCATTGCACACTATACTGCTATACATCAGTACACTTACGAGGAATTATAATTTGAATCATTAAGTTTTTGGCACCATTGTCGGGGAATAGTTCTAAATTGATTTGATTAATTTAATTATAATTTTTCTTTCTTCTTATTGTAGCTTTATTGTATTGAGGATTTTTAATTGTTTTTTTTCTTTTTGTTGAGTTGTTATTGCAAAGAAGAAGAATAGATGGGAGAATACATGAAAAACAAGGTGGTTCAACAAGCACAATAGCTGATGAAAGTTTTTGCATGCCCTACCATGGGAAGATCGCCTTCATGCATTGTTTTGAATAAGAATGCCTGGAACTATGAATTAAAGCATATACACTTTGACGTACTTCCTTCTTTTCATGGTTTTACTGCAAAAGATCCTTTAACATTAATGTGTGATTTTTATGCAACTATCCAAACTTTTCCCTTGTAGGGTCTAACTGAGGATCAACTATGAATGTGACATTTTTCATACACCTTAAAAGATGTAGCAAAAACCCAATTTATGACATTGGCTCCTAGTACACTTACCACTTGGGATGTAGTTTACAACAAGTTCATTGGTAAATTCTTTTTTCATGTTGATACTATAAAACTAAGAGGTAAGATAACAATTTTTGCTTAGATGAAAGGTGAAACATTTCATGAGGCATAAGAGAGATTTAAAGCACTATTGACTCAATGTCCTCACCATCATATTCCTTTAGAGTTGCTAATTCAATTTTACTATGATGGATTGATACAACTATGCCAAGCCTTAGTTGATAATGCTAAAGGAGGAGTCATGAGAGAAAAGACCTCGGAGGAGACATATGGACTATATAAGATGCCTAGGTGAACTCATAATAGAAAAGTATTAGAGGTAGGTCTAGAGGAATGTATGAAGTGAATTTTAACACTGAGATTTCTATGAAGATGTTGGAGCTTGGCAAGCAGATGAAGATGATGTGCTCCATGATGATGAACCAAAAATAATTCGTTCCTCTTGAGGTATGTTATATTTGTGGTATTTCTAGTCACTCATATAATGTTTGTCCTTCTAGATAGAGTTTTGCAAATTTTTTGGGACAAGCTAATACAATGAACTTCTACAACCAGCAACCCCTTAATGATCCATATCCTAGTTAGAGAAGTTATCTCAATTTTTCATGGAACAATAATGAAAATCATATCCAAACTGAAACTTATTTTCAATCAAAGAAGCCTACTCTTGAAGAAACTATACAAAGTTTCACTCAAGTAACCCATAATCAGCTCCAGAATAATGAAACATGGTTCCAAAATATTGAATCAAGATTCACGAACGTGGAGGCATCTATGAAGAAGATAGAGACTCAGTTGAGGCAAATTGCAAAGGCTATGCAAAGTCACATCTAGAAAGCTATCAAGTCATCTTGAGCAACTAAAAATGATCACAACATTGAGAGTTGGTAAGGTAATAGATGGTAAAGTTGGTGATGTAATTAACCATACCAATGTTTTTGTAAAAGATGAGGAGGAGGTGAATGATAGGAGAGCTATGATCCCAATTCTTGATCCTCCACTTAACTACAAATCAACACCACCTTGTGATCCACCTATCCCTTTTCCTAGGTGTTTGGTGTAGAACAATGCTGTTGAAAAACCTTGCAATGATATTGAACAAATTCTAGCTTTGGATGTTCTCCCATAAGAAAAAGCTGGTGAGATAATTGAAAATTATAATCAAAGCTCAAAAAAGCGGAGATTAAAGAAAAATATAAATTGAAGCAATTGCCTCATTATTTAAGGTATGCATTTATAAGTAATAATTCATTCTTTCCAATGATTATTTCTTCTTCTTGTGTAGGTACAGAGGAGGACACGCTTGTGTAATTCCAAGATCATACTATGAGTTTTGATATTTTTAAGCAGATTAAGCTGTGAAATGAGAATAAGAATAGCTTCAAGATAGATGTAATGGATGAAATTATGGAGGAATTTTCAGGAGAGCCCATAAACATAGTGGAAGGAGTAGACAATGCTGAATCATTCAACCATGTTTATCAATTGGAAGCACCAAAATTCTAGAAGCTTCTTCCAGTGATGAAAGAGCCAGAGCCAAATTTCAATTCAAAGATGGAAAGACATAGTTGCACTGAGACTTTAAACAAAGCGCTTATTGGGAGACAACCCAATTTTTTAAACTTTCTTTATTTTCTTATTTAACTTTGTTGTTTGTTTATTTTCTTTACTATTAGGATATATTATTTTTAATTTCTAGTTCTATGTTTTACAGAAGGAGAAACTCTATCTTTAGAAAGGAAAAGCAATTGTATTATTAGAGGGGGATGTTCATGTTGCAGTTTTAAGAGAAACATAATTAGCTTTCGGCTCATGCCAAGCTAGTTCTAGAAGAAGAGGATGAGAATGCACTTTATTTAGGGAAGCCCTTGATCTTAAAATTTTTTCATTAATTCACATTGAGGATAATGTTGAGTTTAAGTTGGGGGATGTTTTGGGATATACGTTCATGTGATTTGAGCTTTGGGCAATTTTTTTTTTGAATTTAGATATAATTTTTTATGAGCTGCACATTTTGAAAACTTAGCTAAAAAATGTGTAAACAAGCTCATAATAAATAGGTTTGATTCTCTCTTAATGATCAGTAACGGATGCTTAGTTTTTTACCATTGCACATGATTTAGAATAAAGGATAGATACTTTCATTGATTCTTATGATAAATCCTTCTTTTTCATGACTAAAGAAATTTTTTTAAGCACCTTATGCTTTGATCAGGTAAAGTATATGCTGATGAGTTGATAGTGTTGTTAATTCAGTGACTGATTTTAGTTGACATAAACATACTAGAACTTGTTTAATTATCCCTCAAGGCAAAATCCTGGATTACATATTTACTTAGAAGTGATTTAGGCATTTTTTTTGATTTGTTTGAGCAAGCTAACCTAGTACATTCATGTCATTGGTGTCCCCTTGAGCCTTTTGAGAGAAAGGCATATGTAGAGCATGTGAAAAACCACCATTCAACTTTTCTTTCTTTATCCTCATCATCAAATCCTCTTTAGCTTGAAAAACCATGTTTGAGCTATTAAGAGACATATTCTATGCTCATGGTTGTTTGAGAGGTATGAGTAAAATAAAGGAAGATAACTTTAAGGGAATTGAAAAGAAAAATGCCGAAAGGAAAAGAAAAGAATTCATAAGAATTCATCTTTAAATTGGGGAGATCACATCCTAATAAATCAAAAGAAAATAAGTTTAGGGGTATGGTAGTAATACAACCCACAAAAAGAGAGAGAAGAGTAAATAAAAAATAAAGAGAGTGAACATTCATGTATAAATTCATTTATGATCTCTTACTTTATGAATCTTTATTTTTTTTCTTTGTTAGCTAAAACCAAGGCCTTATTACAAGTTTAACAATGACCTATAGATCTAAGTGGATAGTGTTATTTAAATTTGTGGAGAGGGATCATGAAAAGCAAGCTTATGAAGTATTTTGTGAAGATAATTAGAATCACTGGTTTACACATTGTTGATTGAAAATCATGCGTCTAACATGAGAGTGACAAAGCACACATATTCTGACTTCATGAAGGGATTGATGAAGCATGAGTTTTATGAGATTACATGGCAAGTGTTATGAATGAATTTTGATTTATGTGTACGTGTGTAATTTTTTTGGCATGTTATTGATTATTTGAGAGAGATTTTTGTAACCGATTCATGAATTTAGATTGCTATTTTGATTGATGATGATCAAAAGCTAAGTTTGGGGGTTGACAAGCTCTAGTTTTACCATATTTTAATACCTAGATTCACATATATTTTGGATAAACTTTTGGCATAAATTGAGTGGTTTATAAGAATATTCCAATAAATCTGTACTTAATTTGGTTATTACATGATAAGTGAATTCTATGTTAATTTATTATATCTATTGATAAATAATTAAGCTCAATAAATGAAATAAAATATGGAAGACATCAAGGTGGATAAAGGAGCAAAGCAATTGAGTTTGGATGATGAACAAGTGGCTAAAAATGAAGACTACAAGTTGAAGAAGCTGAATGTGAAAAGGCACTATTTTAACAAAATTTTTGATACCAATTGAGATGGATTTAGTTCAAGTGTTCAACATATAAGTTTTATATCTTGAATTTATCTATCTTAAAAATCAAGAATCATAGGATTTGGATTTGAAACATGAAATTTATGACCAAAACATTACAACTTTCTCAAACTTCAGTTCTGCTGATAGAAATTTCAGATGTGCAAAAAATGGTATCAATTGTGGTCTAATTTTGGCATATTTGTAGGATGATTTAATAAACATGTTCAACACAAAAATTATACATCTCAAAGTTATCTTTCCATTCATTAAGATTCATATGATTCGGAGATCATATAGGGAAGTTATGGTCAAAATAATCAACATATTGCTGGTGCACTGTAATTCCCAAGCCGTGACCTCGAAATCCAAGTTGCGGTGTCAAAGTCATGCAATAATTTTGTCAGGAAGCAATTCCTAAGCCACAACTTGAAGAACTTTCAAGGCAAAAATAAGTGTAGGTAGCAATTTCCAAGACGTGGCTTAGAATTCCAAGCTACTGCACCAGGGCCATCCGGGTTTTCTCCCCAATTTCCTGCTACTTTGTTGACTAGTTTTTAAGGCAATGAGAGATGTTTAGAAGGTGATCTTTTCCTCTTCCTTTGTTAGGATTTTTAAAGAGGATTTTGAGGAGAGTAGCATTGGTTTTTATGAAGGAAAAAGAGGGAGATTGCAAGTGAGCAAGCAAGAAGAAGATAGCATGTTCTTCATGATAATCCTATCTAAGGGAGTTATTTTGATTTATATTATGAACTAAATCTATTTTTCTAGGGTGAAGATGTAACTCTTTTTGATACTCTTTGTTGTATGGATTGTTGATTATAAATGACTTTATGATCTTGTTTCATTCATTATGTTGTTTGCAATGATTTAATTTGTTTTATTGCTTGATCACCAATATTATGAGTTAGATTGATTACCTAAGCATGGTTAAGGTAGACAACATATGCTAAACCATGAGCTTCCTTGAATGAAAATAATAGATGGTTAAGGTAGACACCATATGCTAAAGCAGCTTATTTTGGTTCATTATATCTTGAGCTTAATGGGTTTTCACCTAAATTATGTTACACACTATATGTAATTGGAAGGAGTGAAAATACTTGATTTAAACCTACACACCTAACAATTATGATCATATATTTGAAAGAACAAAGATAAGTGAAGCATCGAATCATTCCACTAGCAAAGGGGTATTATTTAGTGGTGAAATAGGATCCCTAGACCTTAGCATCTTGTTAATGTCCCTATATTATTATTAGTCATTATTTCTCTACATTTCATTAAGTTTCTAAAATTACATCAATCATTAGTCCATATTCATTTAGTTATAAATACATTCTTTTTAAAGATAGGATAGTTCACTAACTAAATCTAATTAAGTTAGTTTGGTTATTCTTTGTGGGATCAATCCTTGCATTTCACACTATACTGCTATACGTCCATACACTTGCGAGGAATTATAATTTGAACTATCACTGTTCAAAGAGAATAAATAATTTTAATGATGAAGTAGATAAACTCACAACAGACACGAAGGGAATGAATATGCACAATAAAGATAAACAAACTCTATGGACAGAAATAACAAGTGATGAAGCAGATAGACAGTTTGAATCATCTACAAGTGAGATTAACGAGGGAGGTAATTTTTCTCCTCCTAGAGATTGGAGATTAATGCATGCTCATCCTAAAAACCAAATAATTTGTGATGTGTACGATAGAGTTAGGACTAGATCATCCTATCACTAAGTATATGGTAATTTTGCCATCATTTCTCAAATAGAGCCAACTTGTATAGATCAAGCGCTAGAAGATAAGAATTATATTTTAGCTATGCAAGAGGAATTGGACCAATTTAAAAGAAATGATGTGTGGACCTTAGTTCCAAGACCTGACCATGAATCTATTATAAGAACCAAAAGGGCCTTTAGGAACAAGTTTGATGAATCTGGTTTAGTAGTGGAGAATAAAGCAAGATTAGTAGCAAACGGGTACTGTCAAGAAGAAGCGATAGATTTTGATGAATCATATGCCCTCGTGCTAGGATAGAAGCCATAAGAATGCTATTGGCATTTTCATCTTACATAAATTTTAAACTTTATCAGATAGGTGTCACATCTATATTTTTGAATGAATTCATTAATGCATAAGTTTATGTGGAACAACCCCCTAGCTTTGAAGATCCTCACGATCCTAACAATGTATTAAAACCCATGAAAGCCCTCTATGGATTAAAACAAGCTTCTAGAGCATGGCTAAGCAAATTTTTGATTGAGAAAGGTTTCTCAAAGGGTAAAGTAGATAGCACACTCTTTATTAAGCATATTATAAACAACATTCTTATTGTGCAAATATATGTAGATGACATTGTATTTGGAGATACTAATGAAAATCTTTGTTAAGAGTTTTTTAAGTTAATGCAGGGAGAATTTGGAATGAGTTTGATGGGAGAATTAAACTTCTTTTTAGGACCGCAAGTAAAGCAGATGAAAAATGAAATTTTTATCAACCAAGCTAAATACACAAAGAAACTGCTGAAGAAATTCAATCTTGAAGATGTAAGAAGATATGGAACTCTAATAAGCACTTCCTTCAAATTGGATAAGGACAAAAAAGGTAAATCTATTTATCAAAAGCTTTATAGAAGCATGATAGGATATTTATTGTATCTTATTGCGAGTAAGCCTGATATTATATTTAGTGTACGTATATGTGCTAGATTCCAATTAGATCTTAAAGAATCATATCTTATTACCGGAAAAATAATTTTTAGATACCTCTTAGACACTCTAAACCTTGGTTTATGGTATCCAAAAGGTTTGGATTTTAAGTTAGTTGGTTACTTGAATGTTGATTTTGCTAGATATAGAGTAGATAGGAAGAGTACCTCAGGGAGGTGTTAGTTTCTTAAAAGCATGATCATATCATGGTTTTCCAAGAAGCAGACATCTATTTTACTATCAATTGCCAAAGCTGAATATGTTACAGTTGAAAGTTATTATGCACAGATTCTCTGGATGAAATAGCAACTAGGTAACTATTGTTTGAAGTTTGTTGAAATGCTCATTCGATATAATAATACCAGTGCTATAAATTTGGCCAAGAATTCTATTATGCATTCTAGATCTAAGCATATAGAAATAAGGTATCAATGTATTAGAGATCATGTCCAGAATCACAATGTCTATTTAGAATATATACCAACTAAAATATAGTTACTAGGCATATTAATTAAACCACTCATAGAGGATAGATTTTGTATTATTACAAGGAAATTAGGTGTGATTGATTCATGTGTATATTGCTTACTTTCTTGATCATCATAATATGATTTGAATGCATACTCTTTCTGTTTTATAATTTATATACCATATATGTATTCTAGTCTTTGAGTGTGCAACTTAGGTTGTTTCAGACATAGCTATTAGATACACTTTTGGACATTATGAAACTTTACTTCATAATATTTAACTTTTGTTTGAAATTATATTTCTAGACAACCATTTATGTCCGAAATTATGATTCCAGACTTAGACTAAATCATTTCTGTGTCCGAAAGGCTAAGT
Source organism: Pouteria campechiana (assembly GCA_036873735.1). Lineage (NCBI taxonomy): Eukaryota > Viridiplantae > Streptophyta > Magnoliopsida > Ericales > Sapotaceae > Pouteria > Pouteria campechiana. Next base: position 29,602 of record JAYJMB010044507.1, read on the forward strand.
CCTATTATTTATCTTCCTAAAGCGCCTAAACCTTCATTTACAAGGCAAAGTCTTGTTTTCTCACTGGAATTAAACATTCTACGTTAGAATGCCTATCTCTAAACCATTCTTAGCAAATATTCATTACAAATCTTTTTGAGAATATGCTAGAATATCATAAAGATCCCCTAGAAACCATTATATTGTTCATATCCACGTCTATTTAACTCATCCCATGCAAGCTCTGAAAACAAAGAGAGAAAAAGCAATAATGAAAAATGTGTAGAGGTCAATTCATCAAAGGGAAGCAAAATAGATAGAGGAGTTATTGAGATGTTTAGATTGAAGATAGTTCTTCTATTGGACTTGATGAAGTTTGTGATGTCTCTGAAGAAGAAAAGAGGATTAAATGGATATCTACAAGAGGTATTACATTCTTTGGAGATTATCATAATCTTCTTCATACAAGTCTAAAGGCTTTACTTTCAATGTTACCATCTTTGGAGGCCGAAAACTAGGAGGGAGAAGCAGCATTAGTAGCAACCCCCTTCTTCCCCATCCAAAACTTGGATTCCACCAATGTGACCTTTTGAAAGTAATGGATGCATGCCTACACATAATTCCAAACTTGATCAAAGGATCATAATCGGGCTTTCACTATTAGATTAGCACTCTATTTATACTAAAATAAATTTGAGTGTATCTCTGCTTATTGTCAAGATTATTATATATGATTTTGATGATAACAAAACTTGTATTAAGATACAACATAAGTGTGCTTAAATCGTTAACAATCATATCCATAATTATGATTTGATAAACATTAATTGATAATGTGAAATTTATACATAATCATGAATGTTTAATATGTAAGCATATATCTTTTTCTCATGGTACACTTAATCTTAGTTATCATTTTAATATATTGAACTATATATTTTGCACTAAGCTTTACTGAAATATCATATTAGGTGCTTGAATGAAGATGTATATTATTCCTGCTCTACAACGCATGCACATCACATGAGGAAATATATATTCTGATGATATGATGCTAACAATGTAGCAAGTGCAGAAAACTTCAAAATGTAGGATTACAATTGTTTGCAACCAACTCCCCAACTATCTGCTATGTTCCAAAGGGATTAAATTATTGAAAATCATGGAAGAAGAAGAAAACAAGGCTTTGAAGATGAGCTAGAAGAAGCTTGCTTTGTCTATTGAATCCAAAGAGAAAACTTCTACATACAAATGCAATGACAAATAGCTGAAGATGAAGTCAGAGTCAAGAAGCATAAAGTTATTCAAGAAATTCAAAGTATCAATTAGCTAGAGTTTATCTGAGTCAAAGCAAGATGGAATAATCTTTTCAAGGGTTTAGACAAATGAGGAAAGACAAAGAAGCAATTGCCTAAACAATTATGTACAAAGAGAAAAGACTTTGTCTGACAAGCAAAGCCAGAAGAAAGAATTTGCCTGAGGATAAAAAGGCAAGCTGTATAGATGAACAAATCAAGAATGAAGTAAGAAGTAAGTTGTAAGTTGCAGAGATGAACTCCATCCTGATGAGAATGCAAAATGTCATATTTTATTCTCCTAATACTTCATCTTTTGCACCTATTTGATTCCTAAATA
>JAYJMB010044518.1:0-31211 GCA_036873735.1 Pouteria campechiana
TATCATATGCATAGTTAATCGGTCAATACCGACTCGAATACCGATACGTCATACTGCCCCTTTTTTTTCTACCAATCTATGATTACCTCTTATACCCATATACGCTCCACCATCATCCACACACTCCTCCCCAAGAGGCGCACAAACTAGAACACCATCATCCACACACTCCTCCAACAGTAGTCTTTTTGGAAAGCATGCTGGAAAAGGAACAAACTGAATACACATAAGCGCCAAACCCACTTCAACACAACTCAATACACCCTTGAACAACAATCACACTATCAATGAATGAAACCCCCAAACTAAATTGGAGTATAAATGAGCCTTGACAAAAGAGATTTCAAATGGCTTGAATTCAGAATGAACACACTTCACTACCACCCTAAAAAAAACATAGCAATGTCACCATTCAAACACAACCGCCGTCACAAACCTCCACATGAATCATAAACCTCCACACAATCGCCATCACAACCTTCATCGAACAGTTCCAAATGCTCTAATTTTCACCACTCCTCCCACTTGCTTTGGTTTAGTCAAATTGTCAAGCACTTGATGGGCATTCAAGAAAAATCTCTTCTTAGCTTACAAACCCCCTTCTAATTTCATTCCCATACACAAAACACCATTCAAACACTTTATAATGCACCATTTTCCATAGAAAAATCAAAGACTTCTCCCCTCAAGCACTCATCGAACACCTAGAGTGAACAATGCAAAGTTTTCTTCCCAACACTCTAATCCACCCACCAATGTTGCAATTGCACACAAAAATCACAACTCAAGCAAATGGAGTGAGTAGAGAACAATGTCACCTAATTTCAAGAAGATTCTTCTCCACCTCAGAGAAACCCAACCTTTGGTGAAATCCCCAAATGAATGAATAGAAATTAGGAAGAAGATGATGGGACAAGCTTGTTTGTGAAGAGGGAAAGGAGAAGAGAAAGCTTTGATATTTGTTGGAGAGAAGAGATATGGGATTAGAGAGGAGTAGGAGGCATCCTTGAAAGGGGGAAATAAATGGGAGCAAGGTTTGAGTGATGGAAACGAATGGAAAATGGCTTGGAATGAAGAGGTTAGCCATTTTAATGGGGAAGAATCGCATGCCGCATCATGCTTAGAGGACGACGCATCTTCAAAAAATCTGCCAGTTTTGTTTTGAACTAGCCAAGAGGTTCACTTATCATGCTTAAGGAGGACACTGCATTGTGCATTTGGGGATGCCACATCATGCAAAACTCTGGTCCATTTGTTTGGAAGTAGCTGAGAATGTAAATTGAGCACGCTGGGTCGTGGAATAAGGATGCCGCGTCATACCATTTTGTGACTATTTGCACATGATTAATTTGAATCCCATGTCGGATCATCCAATTGCATGCCTACCCATTTGCAACTTGCAACATGGTGCTTCATTTCAAGTTCAAACAATTCCCTTTACTTCAAATTCAAAAAAAAAAAATTAATTTCAAGGACTTGCACTTCATGCATTATCAAAATTCTGAATTTCCACACACTTCATGCCATATCATTCCAGCCACTTCATGGAATTTATGCTTTGATTTCATGATTGTTCCACATGTTCTAGCAATTGTAACTTATATGTTGATTCCTCCACATGTTCTCACAATTTAACTCTTCTTTTGCTAATATGTTGATTCCTTCCCTTGCCATTTAGTTTGAGCTACTCCCAAGTTCTTCCACTCATGAACTTAACCTGTAAAGTTCAAAATAATAGTTTAGTAAGTGCAACAAATATAAATAACAATATGATTTCTCATTCTAATAATTCAAGCAAACCCTAGTAAATTATTGCAAATTATTGCAAATTAAATACTAGCAAAATCATCACTACTCCTAAAAATTTGAAATAACTAGAAATAAACTGCTTGGGTTGCCTCCCAAGAAGCACTTTGTTTAAAGTCTCAGCCCGATTATGCCTTTCCATCTTTGAATTGAAATTTGGCTTTTTGGTGTTCTGGCTCCTTGAAGTTTGGTAGTGGCTTGGAAAATGATAGTGCTCCCAAAATATGGTTGAATGATGCAACATCTTCTAATTTATCTTTTTCAACATGTGTTGATTTAATTGTGTTTAAGCGCTCTCTTAAAAATTCCTTGATACTTCCATCCACTCCCTCTAACTTGAAGCCACTCTTGTTGTCATTGGACAGCTCCATCCCCTTGCAAATATCAAACTTCACAATATGATCTTGAAGCTGCATTGACTTTTCCTTTTTAATACTTGCAAAAGATGAAGAAATAATCACTGAAAAGCATAAATCATTGCCTACAAATACATACCTTAAAGAATGAGGCAATTGCTATAGTTCATATTTTTCTTCAATCTCTTCCTTTTTTGAGCCTTCATTAAGATTTCCAATCAGCTCACTAGCTTTTTCATGTGGGAAAACATCTAAAGCTAGAATTTTTCCATTGCTATGGTAAGGTTTTTTAACAACTTTGTTCTGCAACCTACACCGAGGAAATAGGATAGTTGGATCATAAAGTGGTGGTTGGTTGTAGTTGAGTGGAGGATTAAGAATTGGGAACACAGCTCTCCTAGCAGTCACCTCCTCTTCATCATCTACAAAAATATCAAAATCATTAATCACATCACCAACTTTATCGTCTATTATATTACCACCTCCAATTTTTGTGATTGCTTTCACCTGCTCGGGCTGACTTGATAGCTTTCTATATGTGTCACTCTGCATAGCCTCTATAATTTGATAGCTTTCTATATGTTATCAAAAAGTGATTCAGTGTTTTGGAACCCTATTTTAGCATTCTGGGACCAAGTTTGAGTTGCCTGGATAAACTTTACAATGTGTCTTCTAGAGTAGGCTTCTTTGGTTGAAAATAAGTCCCAGCTTGAATCTGATTATGATCAATGTTCCATGAAAAATTGGAATGACTACTCCAACCATGATATGGATCATCATGGAGTGGTTGGTTGTAGAAATTATTTGCATGGGCTAGTCTTAAGAATTCTACAAAACTCAAGTGCCACATCTTCTCCATCTACTCATCCAACTCTAACTTAAGTTCTTCAAAGTTTTCTCCCTCCATTTCTTTTTTCTTGCATTCATAGTTCAGCAAAAATGAAAGAAAGAAGAACTTAGAAACTTTATATAAAATTATATATAAAAACAAAAGGAAAAATTATAACTAAATTAATCAAATCAATTTGGAACCATTCCCCTGCAACAATGCCAAAAACTTGATGATTCAAATTATAAATCCTTGAAAGTGCACAAACATATATCAGTATAGTGTGTAATGCAAGGGTCATTACCACAAGGAATGTTCAAAATGATTTAATTAGGTTAGTTACTAACTTATCTCTATCTTAAGGAATATGATTTGAGCTAAGCAAGTATGAATCATAACTTGAATAAAATTGTAGAAATCAAATAGCTATAGGTAATCTAGGTGAAATAAATAGGGTGCAAGGGTCTAGGGATCTGATTTCACCACTCAATGATACTCTTTGTCATTGGGATAGTGAATTTAATAAATAACTTGGATTCATTCTATCTAATATGAGATTATTACTATTAGGTGTGCAGGTTAAAATCAACTATTTCGACTCGTTCTAATTACCTATGGTGTTTAGTGCGATTGAGGTGAAAACCCATTAAGCTTAAGAACACATGAATCAAATAGGATGGTTTAGCATAAGGTGTGTACCATAACCACCTACACTTTCCATTCAATGGTGCTCATGGTTTTGCATATGGTCTGTGCCTTAACCATGCTAGATAATCAATGTGACTTGCAATATTGGTGATCAAGCAATATATCAAACAAAATGATAGCAAATAACTCAATGAATGAAAATAATTGATTTGCAATAAAAAGCCAACATTCTCAAATAATAAATGTATCAAATAGGGTTACATCTTCACCCTGGAAAAGAGGTTTATTGCATAATGAGAAAGGAAACAACTCCCTCCATGAAGCTTAACACCATGAAAGTCATCTTCTTCTTCCTCCTTGCTTCCTTGAGAACTCCCTTCTTTCTCCCTTCGTGTTGAGCCTAAACTCTACGTCATCTTTTGGGATGATGCATCATGGAGTGGAGGACACCACGTCGTCCCTTGGGATGAACGCATCATGCATTTTGCTGTCCAACTTTTGTGCTTTTGATGATAACTTGCAAAATGTCTTTCTTTCCACTTTGAGCTTTATCTTTCTTGTATTTGTATCTTCTTTTACCATCTTTAATTCACCAAGAGAAGTCAATATTTTCATGTTAAATTCATTTAAAACTATCAAAGATTCACAAATTATTAAGTTTGAAAAAGTGAATGAAATTCACTTATCAGTTCATTGGAAATTTCTACTCTCATGCTAAAATTGCTAAATTAAGAAGCAAAATAGCTACTTTCTCTCAATTGGATGTGAAGCTTTCCATGAGGCTTGGGAAAGGTTTAAAGCAATTTTTGTTTAATGCCCTCATGTAACAACTCGGGGCTCCAGTGCACTATTGTCCGCTTTGGGCAAACGCCTGTACGATTTTGTCCTGATGCATCCTTACAAGGAACCTCATCGAGCCTGTCATGTACACCCACCAAAATGGGGTACACCTTCACAACCAAGCCCCATATATTTAGCCCAGGACTCCCTCCCTCACTCCATCAATGTGGGATGCCACTCACGCCATCCACCCCTCAGGGCACCAGTGTCCGCACTGGCCACACCCTAGAGACTGTTGGGAGTCGGCTTTGATACCAATTGCAATAACTCGGGGCTCTAGTGCACTATTGTCTGCTTTAGGCACACGCCCACATAGTTTTGTCCCAATGCATCCTTACAAGGAACCTCACCGAGCCATCATGTACACCCACCAAAATAGGGTACACCTTCACAACCAAGCCCTACATATTTAGCCCAGGACTCTCTCCCTCATTCCATCAATGTGGGATGCCACTCATGCCATCCACCCCTCAGGGCACCAGTGTCCACACTGGCCACACCCTAGAGACTGTTAGGATTCGGCTCTGATACCAATTGTAACAACTCGGGGCTCCAGTACACTATTGTCTGCTTTGGGCACACACCCACATGGTTTTGTCCCGATGCATCCTTATAAGGAACCTCACCGAGCTCATCGTGTACACCCACCAACATGGGGTACACCTTCACAATCGAGCTCCACATATTGAGCCTAGGACTCCCTCCCTCACTCCATCGATGTGGGATGCCACTCGATGGAGTGAGGGAGGGAGTGCTGGGCTAAATATGTGGGGCTTGGTTGTGAAGGTGTACCCCATTTTGGCGAGTATACATGACGGGCTTGGTGAGGTTCCTTGTAAGGATGTATCGGGATAAAACCATGCGGGCGTGTGCCCAAATCGAACAATAGTGCACTGGAGCCCCGAATTGTTACACCTCATCATAGATATCCACTTGAGTTGCTTAACCATTTTTTTATAATGGATTGACATAACCATACCAAGCTATGGTTGACAGTGTTGCAGGTGGAGCCATGGGAGAAAAGACTTCGAAAGAAACTTATGAGCTATATGCGAGGTTGGGAGCAAATTCTCAATAAAAAGGTATAAGAGGTAGATCTAAGGGACTTTATGAAGTGAATTCTAATTCTGATTTATCAATGTAGATGTTGGAAATGGCTAAGTAGATGAAGGCAATGTGCTCTATGATGGTGCACTTGAATCAACCATAAACTGCTCTAGTAAAGGTTTGTTCTCTTTATGGTAATTTAGGACATTCACCTAATGTTTGCCCTTCAAATGAACATTTTGTAGGTGATGCTGAGCAAGCTAATGCAATGAACTTCTACAACCTGAAGCTATAAAATGACCTTTACTCAAACACTTACAATCCTAGTTGGAGAAATCATCACATTTTCACTTGGAAAAATGAAAGAAATTAAAACCAAGCCAAAACATCATTTTAACCACAACCGAAGAAGCCTACTCTTGAAGAAACCATGCAGAGTTTTATTCAAGCAACACAAACCCTATTTCAGAATAATGCAAACAAATTCCAAAACATTGATTTTAGATTCCATAACATGGAGGCATCCATGAAAAAGATGAAAACTCAGTTAGGACAAATTGTAGAAGCAGTACGAGCCGCACACCTAGGCAGTTGCCTAGCCAACCTAAGTAAGTAAAAGCAATCACAACACTGAGGAGTAGAAAGGTAATTGATAATAAGGTTAGGGAAGAAACCAATAGTTCAATTGTTTCTATAGGAATGGAGAAAGGTAAGAAAAATATTGAGGAGAAAGGGCCTCCAAAGAAGGTAGTGTTTCGAGTAGTTAACTCTCTTGTCAACTACAAAGCACCCCAACCGTATGATCCTCCTGTCTCTTTTTCACGAAGTTGAAGTAGAGTAAATTTGATAAATCATTTTCTAACATTTATAATATCCTTTTCAAAGTTAATTTCAATTTACCTATCCTTGTTATGATAAAGAATATGCCTGCTTATGCTTAATTTATGAAGGAATTAAACACAAGGAAGCATAAATATGAGTCACATGAGAAAGTTCTACTTTTAGAGGTAGCTAGGGCGGTTTTACAATCAAACCTTCTCCCAAAACTCAAGGATCCAGGTAGTTTTAATATCTTAATAACTTTGGAGGGACAAACAAGGGAAAGACAATCCCAGATTAGGTGCAAGCATTAATTTGATACCTTATTCTGTTTATATACAACTTGGATTGAGGGAATTGAAACCCATTATAATGTCTCTTCAACTTCTAGATAGATCAGTTAAATATTATAGAGGAATTAGAGAGGACATTCTTGTGCAGATTGATAAACTGATTATTCATGCAGATTTCGTTGTGCTTGACATGGAAAGAAAAATGATTCCAAAAAGAGAAGTGCCTATTCTTTTAGATCATCCTTTCATGACAACCACTAAGATAATCATAGATGTGCAAAATGGGAAGTTGAAAATGATTGTCTTAGGTGAAATTGAGAAATTTTCTATTTATAATTCTTTATCACTACCTTTGGATCCTAGTGGATGTTTTCAAGTTGATGAATTGGACTCATTTATTTTATCAACTTTTGTGCAAGATGAGATAACTAATAAGCTAAGATTGGTGCTCATTGCAGATGGACAGGTGGAGGATGAAGAGATGTTGAATTTGAAAGTTGAACTTGATAGAGCAGAGCAAGTCAAAGAATGAGAAATTTCTAATAAAAGGTTGTCACATATAAACCGAGGAGTGGAACAACCATCTATTACATCACCCTAACTAAAATTGAAGTAATTACCTCAGAACTTAAAGTATGTATTTCTTAGTGAAAATAATGCTTTTCCAATGATAATTGTTGTTTACTTGTCTGTTGATGAAGAAATTAAGCTGATAATTGTGTTGAAAGAGCACAAAGGGGCTATAGGGTGGACCTTAGTAAACATCAAGGGAATTAGCCTCACTATATGGATGTATAAAATTTTGCTGGAAGATGATGCAAAGACTTCCAGAGAAGCATAGAGGAGACTTAACCCACATATGGAGGAAGCTGTGAGAGCAGAGGTGATCAAACTATTGGATGCAAGTATTATCTCTCCGATATCTGACAACAAATGAGTAAGTCCAGTGCATGTTGTGCCCAAGAGGTTTGGTATTTCTATTGTCAAAAATGACAATGATGAATTGGTGACAATGTGAATGACTACAAGGTGGCGGATATGCATTGACTATAGAAAACTCAATGCAATCACAAGAAAGGATCACTTTTCCCTTCCTTTTATTAATCAAATGCTTGAAACGTTGGCAGGAAATGCTTACTATTATTTTCTGAATGGTTTTTCAGGTTATAATCAAGTTCCAATTGTCCTAGAAGATCAGGAGAAAACCACTTTTACCTGCCCGTTGCATATCAGGGGATTCTATTTGGTTTGTGCAATGCCCCTACTACTTTTCAAAAGTGTATGATCTCCATCTTTTTTGACATGATTGAAAAGTTTATTGAGGTGTTTATGGATGATTTTTCCATTTTTTCAAACTCATATGATGATTGCTTTCATAACTTACGATTAGTCCTTAAAAGATGTATGGAAATTAATTTGACATTAAGTTGGGAGAAATGCCACCTTTTAGTGAAGCAGGGAATTGTGCTTGAGCATATTATTTCAAGTAAAGTAATTCAAGTAGATAAGGCAAAAATTAAATTAATTGCAAAGTTGCCACCATCAATTTCAATCAAGGGAATTAGAATCTTTCTTGGTCATGCAGATTTTTACTGATGGTTTCTTAAAGATTTCTCAAAAAATTTTAAACTACTCTGTAACCTATTGGCTAAGGATGTAACTTTCTATTTTGATGAGTAGTGTCTTGTAGCCTTCAATACTTTGAAAGAAAAATTGATATTGGCTCTTCTTCTAGCAATTCCTAATTGGTCTCTTCCATTTGAACTCATGTGTGATGCATCGACTTTGCTGTCGGTGCTATCTTAGGACATAGAGTAGATAAATTACCTCATATTATTCATTATGCAAGTAGGACTTTAAATGAAGCACAATTGAACTATTCTACCTTTGGAAAAATTATATTCTTACTTGATTGGTTCAAAGGTAATTGTTTATTTAGATCATGTTGCACTGAGATATTTGCTAACAAAGAAAGATGCCAAGCCCAAGTTGATCAGGTGGATTTAATTATTGCAAGAGTTCAATATGATAATCAAGGATAAGAAGGGCTATGAGAATATCATAGCAAATCATCCATCTAGACTAGTGGAAGGAATTGACTTCGAGCAAGAAAGAGGAAAGAAAAACATTGCTATCAATGAGATCTTTCCTGATGAGCAATTATATTTTGTGAAAGGGAGTGAACCTTGGTATGCTAATATTGTAAATTACTTAGTTAAATGAATTTTTAATCCACAGTTGAATTCAAAGGGAAGAAGAAAGTTGCTGTCAATGGCAAGGCATTACTTCTGGGAAAACCTAGTCCTGTTCAAAATATGCCTAGACCAAATCATTAGGCATTGCATTCTGAAAGATGAGAAGCAGAGTATTTTGAGACATTGCCATATATTTAGTTATGGACGGCATTTTGGAGGGAGGAAAACTGATCTCAAAGTCTTTCAATCTGAATTTTATTGGCCAATAATTTTTAAGAACACTCATACATTTTGTGTTACAGGAAACATTGAAAAGAGAGATGAGATGCCACTTATAGGTAACCTTGTTATTGAACTTTTTGATGTATGGGGCAATGATTTCATGGGTCCATTACCATCATACAATGAGAATCTGTATATTTTGCTTCTTGTGGATTATGTGTCCAAGTGAACTGAAGCTATAGCCACTAAGACTATTGATGCTAATGTTGTGTTGAAATTTTTGAAAGACAAGATGTTTTCCAGATTTGGCACTCCAAGAGCAATCATTAGTGATAGAGGAACTCATTTTTACAATAAGGATTTTGTAACACTATTAAAAAGTACAACATCACTCATAAGGTTGCAACACTTTATCATCTACAAATTTCGAGGCAAGAAGAAGTCAGCAACAGACAGATATAAGCAATTCTAGAAAGGATAGGAAACACTTCAAGGAAAGACTGGACAATAAAGCTAGATGATGCCTTGTGGGCATACAGGACTGCTTTCAATACCCCAATCAAAATGAGTCCATAAAGACTTGTTTTTTGGAAAGCCTACCATTTGCCTTTTGAGTTGGAGCATAAGGCCTACTAGGCTATTAAACATCAAAATTATGGTATGCAAAAGGTAGGAGAGTAGAGGGAACTTCAGCTTCATAAACTTGAGGAGTTGAGGAATGAGGCATATGAGAATGCCAAGATTTTATAAGGAGCAAACAAAGAAAATCATGAATAAGTCATTTGTAAACGATATATTGAGCCTGGAATGGATTTTTTGCTTTATAACTCACATTTGCATTTATTTCTAGGAAAACTGAAATCATGTTGGGTCAATCCATTCCATGTCACATGTGTTTCCTCATAGAGTAGTTGAATTGAAGAATCCAAAACATGAGCATTTTTAAAGTTAATGGCATCGTGTGAAAAAATACAACAGAGAGGACGTGCCAATGCAACTAAATGAAGTGTGGGAAATACAAAAAGGGAGTTCATCTTGCTCAGACATTAAATAAAGTGCTTCTTAGGAGGTAACCGAAGCTATTTTGTCTTTCAATTATTTCAATTTCTTAGACATAGTTAATAAAGATGTTAGTTACATTAGTTTAAATAAACTTGCTTTGATTATTAAGTTGTTACATTACATTTTTCCTATTTGCTATACTCAATATATTATTATTTTGTGATTGATAGGTTATTTTCAACATGGCAACTCTAGCACTGGAAAATCAAAGGAGGCAAGGGGAGGCAGCGATTAGGTGCCACCGGCGTCGGCCATTTCAAAAAAGACAAAAAAAAATTGCTCGGCAGGGGCTACTATCCAACACTTAAATCCCAAACACACGCACGCATGCCCCTTTCCCTTCCCACCCCCTCTTTTCAAGTGAGCTTTCTCTCCCCTTTCCCATTCTTTCCAAAACCCTTCCTCAAACACCATTCCATCATCCCAAAAACTAAGGATTCACACCCAAAATTTGTTGAACATACACTCTTAAATAGCTTGATTTTGATGATGAATATTCTTATCCAACCATATTTTGATGATGAGCAAAGACATGAGTGAAACATTAAGGTACTAACAATTCATTCTCAAGAATTTTGTAGAAATATATTTCCAAACTTAATTTTAAAATAATCTTCTTGATGATCAGAGGAGAAAATCAAGTAAATGCTCAATAAATCTAAGTATATAAATTATAGATATACTTAAAAGAAGAAAATTAAAAGTTTATAGTTTTCAAGGAAGCTTCAGAGTCAACTTTGGGTTTAAATTTCATTTGTTTGGAGTTGCTCAAGCACTTCAGAGACAAGAAGTTAACTTTTCAGAGCCAATGAAGCATTTCAAAAATAGTAGAAAATCCCCTTAGAGTCATGAAGTCACAAACTTCAGAATCAGCAAATGCATTTCAGAGCCACTAGAAAACTTCAAAAACTAAGAAACAACCTTTTGGGATCATGAAGTCACAAGCTTTGATTTAGCAAAAATGTCTAAAGCCACTGGAGCACTTCAGAGATAGATAGAAATAATGTCAAAGTGATGATATTACTTTAGAGTCACAAACTTACAAGCTTTAGAGTTAAATCGAGCACTTTACAGTCGACAAGTAGTTCAGAGACAACAATGAAAAGCCTTTGGAGTTAAGAGAACATTCTTCAGAGAACATGACTCATCGAAGTTACAGGAAAGGTACTTGAGAGATAAGGAAAACACTTTGGAGTTTATAGTTAGTCATTTGGAGTCATGGAATAATAACTTTAGAGACAAAGAACTCCTTTGGAGTTAGTCTCCATGATCCTAACGTAAGACATTGCTATTGTGCTGCTTCAGAGCCTCCGAAATACTTCTTCAGTGCATTTAAAGAGATGGCGACTTATGTGAGTTGTGTGGAAAATTTATATTACATAAAAGCTTAGAAGATCTAATGTTGGTTCGTAGACTCTGAAACCTCACTGAAAGTACAAAAACTATAAATTTGAACATTTCCTAGCATTTAATAATTCTCACCTACCATAGCAGAGAAAGTCAGAGGTTTCAATATAAAAATTGTTAAGTGAGATCGAGAAGATAATATTTTAACATTGAAAAACAAAGGAGAGCATTTACTAAGCTTTTAAGGCTTTTCTTCCATGATTTCAACTCCACTGTAGTTCATCCAAAGAGGCATTCACAGTCATTCATTCAACCACTTCTGAAGATTGAATCCTACTACTTTTATTACTATATTATTTGTATTTATCACTTTCAAAGTTCATAAAAAAATTAACCTGTTAGAGGCATTAATATTTGTACAAATTTATTTTTGCATATTTTTGTAAGTCAAGGACTTGCCTCTGTGTAATGAAAGTAAGTAGGATACTTGCTAAGTATTTATACAAGTTAGTCATTGAGCTTGGAAACCAATAGGTGTATTTGTTTGGTCAGAAGGTTACTAATCAAAGAAGGAGTTAGTGAAACCTGAGTTTAGTAGAGAAGGCTAACTACGAGAAGTGGAGTAGGAACCCAAGTGAAGGGCCAAAACACTACTAAAATACCATTCTAAGTGCATTATGTTATCAATAATTTCTTTAGTCTTGCACTTTCACTATTATTTGGCCAAAATTTTTGAAGACTCAATTCACCTCCCCCTCCTTCTTGTGTCACCATCTAAACGGGGCCAACAATTGGTATCAGAGCAGGCTTTACCAGTTATACCTTACTATTCCATTCATATAACTTGTGAAGAGATCTCTATGGCTAGCTATTTCCACAACACTTCTACTGAAGGTCAATCCACTTCCAGACCCCTCCAAATTATAGGTACTAAAAAATGAGAATGAAAAACTTTTTGATTATTGCAGATTATCAACTATGGGAAAAAATCAAAGAAGGAATGATTGTCCTAAATAAGGAAGAGGCATATACCACCAAGGACATTCAAGTAGTTGAAAAAGATGCCAAGTCAAAGAACTGCCTTTACAATGCCCTTACACCATTAGAGTTTGATAAAATTTCCTCTTATGATATTGCCAAGGAAATATGGGACAAACTCGAAGTTGCACATGAAAGAATAAATCAAGTGAAAGAAAATAAGATAAATCTTCTTTTATAGGAATAGTAAGCTTTCAATATGGAGGAGATAGACTCAATTTCAGATATGTTTAGAAGATTTCAAAAGATAACAAACGACTGAAAATTCTAGGAGAAAAGTATGCAGAGCCCAAAGTGGTGAAGAAAATTCTGAGATCTTTGTCAAAGCAATGGATGCCCAAAGTGACAGCAATCCAGGAAGCAAGGAATCTAGACATAATGAGTCTAGAAGAGCTCACGGGTTCTCTTATAACGTATGAGGTGTTAATAAAGCAAAAAAATACAAAAGAACCAAAGGGCAAGAAAGTAATTGCTCATAAAGCTGAGTTGGAGAATGGAAAATCTCAAACTGATACATCTAAAAGTGGAAATGAAGACAAGAAAATGACAATTATTACAAGGAGATTCAAATCCATGTTAAAGAAGAAAAAGTTTGGAAATAGTTTAAGGAACAATTTTGGAAGAAATGACAAAAAGAAAGAACCACTCACCTATTACAATTGTGGGAAACCTAGACACATGAAGTTTGACTGTCTAGAGTAGACAAGAGACAAAATGATCAGCAAAAGAAAAGGTACAACTCATACTTTGATAGAAATAAAATAGTAGTAAACAAGATAACAATAACAAAACAAGCAGAAAATTCCAGAAGAAAAAAAAATCTCTAGCAGAATGGGAGTGAAAGTGAAAATCTCTAGAGAACATAATAAATGAAAGTGAGAGTGAGGAAGAAGAAGAAAATGAAGCTCAAAGCAGCCAACTCTCTTCAAACAAAAGTATTCAAGATGAACTTCATATGGGAATCAGCCTCATGGTAATCCATGAAGAACAGGTAAATTCTAATTCTGAAACTCCTAGTCATGAAGAAATGTTAGAAGAATTATATTCAGATTTTATGACTTCAAAAGAGATGTTTAGAAAGGCTAAAAAAGGAGCTAAAATGAATTATAAATGAATGCTCTAAAATTAAGGAAGAAAATTCCAAGCTCAAGAGTAGCAACAATACCATTAGCATAATTGAGCAAGTAATAGATAAAAATAATACTTGGAAAAAGACATTGAATTCCACTTTGTTAAGAATGAAACCAAGGAAAAGAAGTAGATAGTAGCAACACAGAAAATTTGAGCTTAAAAGACTACGATTTGGGTTCCAAAGATAGTTTCAAATGTACTAAATGCAACCTAAACTCCTTTAGTTAAAATAGTATTGCCCAAGAAACAATGGGTGACAACACTATCTGCAACTAACCAACTTGGACCCATTCCCAAATGGGTGTCAAAAGTTAAGACTTAACTTCATTCATGCAGGTGTGCTTGGGAACCACAAAGAGCAGTACGTGGTATATCGATAATGGTTGCTCAAGGCACATGATAGGGAATAGGGAGCTGTTCATGGAGTTAAAAATGAAATCTAGAGGAACAATAACCTTTGATGATAATGGTAAAGGTAGAGTAGTTGGGATCAGTAATGTAAACCAACCACTATCTACTATAATTTCAGATGTATTTTTAGAAGAAGGATTAAAACACAATCTTCTTAGCATAAGTCAGTTTTGTGGCAAAGGCTACAAAGTTGTGTTTGAATTTCAATCTTGTTTTGTACTATATAAGTTTTAATCAATTATAGTATATGATAGAAGACATGGAAATATATATTTTGTTTATCTTTTTGATATTCAAGTTAAATATCTTATTGTAAATGACAATGAACCCATGTTGCGGCATAGAAGGCTAGGACATGCCAAAAAAAATCTGATCGAAAGATTATTTAATAGTTGTAGGCTTACCAAAACTCAAATTTAACAATAAATTATGTGATGCTTGCATAAAAGATAAGAAAGTGAAAGAATCATTCAAGTCAAACAAAGAAGTATACACAACCAAATCCCTTCAGTTGTTACATATGGATTTAGTTGGACCAATAAGAACAAAAAGCCTTGGAGGGAAACACTATGCATATGTTATTGTGGATGACTATAGTAGATTTATCTAGGTAATATTTTTAGCATCTAAAGATGAAGCTTTTTCATTCTTTGAAATATTTATCAAATGTGTACAGAATGAATGAAGCTCTTGTATTGTTGCCATGAAGAGTGATCATGGTGGAGAGTTTGAAAATCATAGATTCACTCATTTTTGTAAAAACAATTGAATTCTTCAAGATTTCTCTACACCAAAAACACCTTAATAAAATAGAGTAGCAGAAAGGAAGAACAGATTCTTGCAAGAGATGGCAAGGACAATGTTTAGTGAATATAGCCTTCCGCAGTATTTTTAAGCTAAAGCAATGAACACCGCATGTTATATTATTAACAAAATCTTTGCTAGATTCATACTCAACAAAACTCCATTTGAATTATACTATGTCAAGAAATCAAATGTTTTATATTTTCATACTCTTGGTTGTAAGTGTTTTATTCTTAACAATGGCAAAGAAAACCTTAGAAATTTTAATAGTAGATCTGATCAAAGAATATTTCTGAGTTATTCCATTTATAGGAAAGCATTTAGAGTGTATAACTTGAGACTTAAGATTGTAGAGGAATCCATCCATGTTAAATTTGATGAACATACTAACTCCATAAAAAGAAAAAGTAGTTTTGATAATGAGACCGATAATCTTCCAACAAGTGTGGAGTAATTGAGATTACAAGATAATCCAGTAGAAGCTCCACTATCAGTGACAATAATGGATGAAGCTGAACCATTTACAACAGAGGTAAATGAGGAAGGAAACTCATCTCTTCTCAAAGATTGGAGGTTTGTGCAGCTCATTCTAAAAACTAGATAATTGGTGATGTATTAAATAAAGTTAGAAATAGATCATCCTATCACAAAATATGTGGCAATTTTACTTTTATTTCTTAATTAGAACCAACTTGCATAGACCAAGCATTAGAAGATGAAAATTGGATTTTAGCTATGTAAGAAGAATTGGATCAATTTAAAAGAAATAATGTGTAGACTATTGTTCCAAGACCAAACCATCAATCTATTATAGGAACAAATTAGATGAATCAGGAATTGTGGTAAGAAATAAGGTAAGATTAGTTGCAATGGAGTATTATCAAGAAGAAGGTATTGATTTTGAAGAGTCATATACTCCTATTGCAAGGATAGAAGCCATTAGAATGCTTTTTGCATTTGCATCATATATGGATTTTAAGCTATATCAAATGTATGTAAAGAGTTCATTCTTGAATGGTTTCATTAATGAAGAGGTATATGTGGAACAACACCCTAGGTTTGAAGATCCTCATTTTCCAAATCATGTATTGAAACTCAAGACAGCCCTCTATAGTTTGAAACAAGTTCCTAGAGCTTGGTATGAGAGGCTAAGCAATTTTTTGATTAAAAAAGGTTTCTCAAGGGGTAAAGTGGATATCACTCTCTTCATTAAGCACGTAGAGAAAAATATAATTACAATTCAAATTTATGTTAAATATATATTATTTGGAGCAATTAATAAAAATCTTTGCCAAGAATTTTCTAAGACTACGTAAAGAGAATTTGAAATGAGCTTGATGGGTGAACTCAACTTCTTTTTGAGATTACAAATTAAACAAGAAAAAGAAGGAATCTTCATCCACCAAGTCAAGTATATAAAAGAACTTCTAAAGAAATTCAATATTGAAGATGGTAAAAGGTATAGAACACCAATGAGCACTTCAATAAAGATGGACAAAGATGAAAGAGGTAAATCAATATGTAACAAACTCTATAAAAGCATGAAAGGATCATTATTATATTTGACTGCAAGTAGACCAGATATAATGTTTAGTGTCTACATGTGTGCTAGATTTCAGTCAAATCCCAAAGAGTCACACATAATTATTGTAAAGAGAATCTTTAGATACCTTTTAGACACACCAAGCCTTTGTTTATGGTATCCAAAAGGTTTTGATTTGAATTTAGTAGGGTACTCATATGTATATTTTGTTGGATATAAAGTAGACAGAAAGTGTACTTCATGATCCTGTCAGTTTCTAGAAAGCATGATCATATCATAGTTTTTCAAGAAATAGACATTTGTGGCATTATCAATTACAGAAGCAAAATATCTAGCAGCTAGCAGTTGTTGTACTCAGATTCGTTGGATGAAATAGTAATTAAATAATTTTTGTCTTAACTTTGTTGATATCCCTATAAGATGTGACAAAACTAGTGTCATAAGTCTGACTAGGAATCTAGTTTTACATTCTAGAATAAAACATATAGAAATTAGACACCACTTTATCAGAGATAATATTCAAAATTATAATATATGTTTGGAATTTGTGCCCACTGAAATCAATTAGCAAACATCTTTACTAAATCTCTACCAGAAGATAGATTTAGTAAATTAAGAAGAGAATTAGGTGTTTTAGGTCCAAATGCTTAAATTAAAATTTAATAAAACATCAATATGATGGAAAAGTGGCATGAAATTGAAAGTATGTTATTGGTTCAGATACCAAGGATGGATAGAATATGTAAGCTACAGAGATAATTTCTATCCAAGACTTGTAGGAGCCCTAATTTACAACATTAACATTAGAACAGAGAGATCATGGATAGGAGAAGTAGAAGTAAATGTATTCACGGATAGTTTGAGAAGATGCTTTAATCTTTCTTTAATAGAAGCTTAACCAGAATGGCCAACTAGACAGAGATTATTCTCAGATTTGGCCAGAGTAGAAATTGATGAGAGAGAGAATTATCTCCACTCTAGCCATTTGAGTTTAAATCTCAAACTAGCCTAAATGATGGTAATAAATAATGTGTACCTATAACACCTGTGGTGTTGAAATTTGGGGAAAATTCTTTAGATTTAAGTAAAGTGAAGAATTGAAGTGATAAATAGTTAATTATAAAGAGATTTGCTATGAAAAACTAGATTGAACAAAGAGAATAACTTAATTAGTAGTTTTGAGTGAAACTGACCCAAGTAGTGATTTTGAGTTAAGTCATGTATATGACCTTAGGGACTAATGAAGCATGATAATTAGGCATAATGTGACATGTATGAGGTTGTAATTTTAACTTTAGAGACAATCTTTCAATTTTGAATCATTGAGTTGAATGTTCTGTAAAATGAACTAAAATGGTGAATTTGGGAAAAAGCATGCCTATGATCAATGTGAATGACCTAAGGTAGTTATTATGTCTAGTGTAATGTGTGTGAAATATTATCTTCAGTTTTGGATGTAACTTGGAATAAAAATAGCATATGGAGTTACTTATGATAGAAAATCAATCAAAATGAACTGAATAGGTTATTTTTGACAATTGATCTCAAATGACATGGAAAATAGCATGGACATATTTTGTTTCAATTATGTGATGCATGGGGAATCTTGGTTTAAGATTTGGATGCATTTTAGAATGAAAATGGCATGTGAAGTCATTATAGCACAAAAATTTAGAGAAATTTGGTTAAAAACAACTGAAAGAGTGATTTTTAGAGATTAACTTCAAATAAAGTGATAAATAGCATAAATAAGTCTTATTTCATATATGTGATGTGTGGGAAGTGATTATTGGGAGATTTGAATTATTTTATGTAAAATGGGGACTATGGTGATTTTTCATAAGTATAAATGTTGAATTTGGACAAAGGGTTCATTGTGATTGAATTTGGACATAGATAATGGATTAATTTGAAAGTGTTCAACATGAAAGTTGTAGTTCATGAAATTATTGTCCAATGGAAATAAAAACACTCAATTCTGATATCATATGAGGAAGTTAAGACTAATATGACGAACCTATTCCAAATGACTGAAAAATAAGGAGATGAATGTTATGGGTCAACTTTATGGAACTTTTTGACATATTTATAGGCTGATTAGGAGAATTTGTTAATATAACAATTATATCCCTTGAAGCTATCATTCTAATGCCTCAAAAATTAGGTCATTTGGACATCTTAAGTAAAAGTTATGCTTAAATTACTAAATATACATTGGGCAGCAGGCACGAGAAGTCTATGTCGCGACATTGGGTAGTCAACGAAGTCTGTGTCACGACAAAGGTTTCCTATGTCATGACACTGACTCTTTGGCATGCCAGAGGATCGAAAAAATGCGATGTTTTAAAGCCCTAAACCCATTTTAGTTTCATTTCTTCATTCCATTTTCACTGTTTTATGCCCCAACCCATACCCTAGCTCCATTATGCTCAAATTCATGCCATTTTAACTAGAAAATAGTCTTGTCTAAAAGGAAAATCACTTGATCTCCCATTTAAACCTGAGTTTAAAATATTTCAACCATAGAAAATGGTAGAAACGTCAAATTTTCATAAAATGGAAGATCCAACATGGAGCTGGGAGGTTGGTTATATATTTAGCGAGGATGGCTACGCTTGTGAGTGATGATAAGCCTAATCTCCCAACCGAATTTCTAATTTAAGATTTTTGAGGTTTGGACAAATGATGAATTTTGGGGCTTAAATCAATATCTACGATTATAAATTCATTGGGGAATGATTTGATAGAGTGATTATCATGAGAAATTGTAAATTATGCAAAGCTAGGGTTTTGACGAATAGTGAAATTTGGGAAATTGGTGATTTTGCTAAAATTATCATAAGATAAATGATTAAATATGTGATTATGATATTTTAAGACACATTTGGGTCAATTTTGGTTAGTGGAAATGAAATTTGAGCTATACCCTAAGTAAGGGTTAAAGAATATGTATGTGTTTGGGCCATGAAAGCTACAAATTGATGATATTAAACGTCTAATGAGATTGTTATGGACATTAATTATAAGCCAGTTATATTGTATGATGATTACATATGATTAGGAGTGAGATTCCTTAAGAAACTCCATTTAATATGTCAAATTTTGACTGATCTTATATAATATGGATATGAGTAGCCTATATGGCTTTGTTATGGTAAGAGAAGTTAGAGTGTTTATGTTAAAAAAATGATGATAAAAATGAAATTATGCCCTTGAGAAATATGGGTTTAGACATAAATCATATTCATTGGTTTAGAAGAAATTAGTTTTAGCTATGTCGATAATGAATGAGATTTAACCCTGTATAGGATGATTTGAGAAGGATGAAAATGTATCGAGCTGGAGAAATGGTTTGGAAGCATGACGAGGTAAGTATGCATTTGTTTATATTGAATGGATAGGGATAATGTATATCCCATTTGTTTAAAATCTAGGCATGTTATGTTTTGATTAGGGATAGTGGACGTCCCATGTTTGATCAAAATTGATGTTATTTAGTTGTAAGGGATAATAAGTATCCCTTGGATTAGAATAATCGATGTTTGATTTAGTATAGATGTTTAATAAGAGGGATAAAAAAGATCCCTTTGTTGTATATTTAATTTTAGGATTGATTCAATATGAGTTTGATTAATTGAGTGGAAATAATGTGGATTTCTTTATGTGTTACTCATTGTTGGATATCAATTGTTTGATATAACATGAATTATTTATGGATTAGTTATTGTTTATCACATTTGTCTACTTACTGAGTTGCCTGGACTCACGCCTTCTTGTTTAAATTTTAGTTGACAGGTCAAGCAAAGAATTTCTAAGAAAGGCTAAAGACTTATGATGTATGATGGATTGGAGTTGGTACCCCTTTTGTGTATATTTGTGTAATGATAAGATCATTGTATAATTGTAATTGAAGATTTGAATGTTGTATATTAATGTAATCACATGGCATGTCATAATAATAGAAAAATGTGCATATTATGTATTTTGGAATAAGTTAGTTTATTTTCATCATGGTGTGATACAGATTCTTAGTTATGGGTAAGTGGATGTTTGTCTCTAGAAATTGTATCATTGCATTATTTTAATTAATATATAATTATACAAGTGGAAAACTCATCTATTCAAGTTAGGCTCTGCCAAATTTTGGGCAGAGCACCGCACCCTAAAAGTGGACAAATTTTGGTGAAATCTAGTGTAAAATAATAAGTTGCACCTTAGAAGGCAGGGCATGACAGAATGGTATCAGAGCCTAGGATTTATTTGTGTGATAAGTCCAAGGCATTAAGTAATAAGTATTGCTACTCTATGTAATAGCACTAAATTCTCATAATGCCAATAGTGTATTAGAGATAAGAAATGACATGCGATAGGAACTTGTAAGAACATTGAATTACTGAATAATTTGAAGGTGTGAGTATGGAAGTAAAGGGTAGGTAAATGATAGTGGGTTGATATTGTATGACGAATAACTTTGACTATGTATGAAGGATATCTATATAGAGTGAACATGAATGATAGTTGTGAATTAATAATTGTGATTTGATATGATATTGTATAGTGGATATGATTTGGAATAAAAGTGAGAGTGCTATGATATCACAACTGCAATTTCAGAATAGTGTATGTATGCTATGATCAGAATAGCACAAGGAAGCGTGGTGGTGCTTAGATGCATTTCATATTATGGATTTATAGTGTAATTGAAAGAGAAATGAGGAACTATGAAGTTTTTGAATGAATGTTGAAAGTTGAATTCAGTTTTGGATTGCTTAAATGATTTGAGACGAATTCTTTAGATTACTTTGGTTGAATATGATCATGTAAACTTTGTTGGTTTGATTACTTGATTTGGATATGACATGCTATAGTAACAATATGTGAATAGTTTAGAATTGAAAGAATTTTGTAATGAATTATGTGTTGGTTGTGATGAATGGTATGTTTGTGTATGTGAATTAAGGACTTTGCTTTTGAACATATTGAATTGAATAAATTGTTATGTGTACCATGATTGGAAATGCTGATTGGTATATTTGTGTGGGATTCATAATGGATTCTACTTGAACGTTGTTATTTAATTATGTGACTAATGAATTTGTGTATTTTCGTGTAGTATTGACATGAAAATTTTGTTGTGAAATTCATATCCCTTGATTAATAAATTTGACAGAAACATGTGATTGTTAAAACTGTATCTTGTAGATATGGATTGATAATGGATTTTGTGTTATGGCTTCATCTAGTTGTTCGGAAGGGTGATTGTGAGTAATGTACTTTTGCATATGAAGAATGTATGCAATTTGATTGAAAATTAATGCATACTTAGATTGGAGATGTTTGAATTGGAATTTTGATTCATGACAGGATTGAGAATGTTTTATGGACTAAGTTTCAATTATATGCTTAATTTGAAATTGGGCATCGGTATCAATTATATAAATTAAGATTACAATATTGTCAAAATATCAATATTATGTACTCGGGGTTTGGTTGACTATTTAAGAATTTGGGGTTTGAATATGCCTGGGTTTGGTTAAATTCCTAGGCTTGGTTATTTGATTAGAATTTGGACATTTGATTATGTGATTAGTAATTGCACATTTGTTTGTCCAATTGAGGATTGGTTTTTGGATGCCTCTTGAAATATGATTACTATGTATATGAAATTTGAATGCTTGCCAGCATTTGATCATTGTGAATTTGAGGTTTGGATACCTATCGGGCTAGTTCATTTAGTTATTTGGGATCCTGCCCCTCTTTGGGCTTTATTTGCTTGATTATGCCGCCAATGATGGTGAAGAGGCCTGATGAATCTATTGTATGTGGACTCCTTTGCATATTTCATGAGTGTGTATAGAGAACTTGTAGCTCCTTAGTTACAATGAAGGCGAGATACCTTGTGGTCATGGATCTTGCAACATTTGTAGCTGGATTGCAGGGCCAAACCATAATATACCGAGTTGTAAAGGAGTTGAGTCCACTTGGTTTGGATGTGGTTGCCACTTGATTATTGTTTAGACCACTTGGTTGGGATGTTGTTGCCACTTTATTATGGTTTAGATCACTTTGTTTGTGGCTAAGTCCACTTTGATGTGGCTTCCCGAGTAGGGTATTGTTTGGTGGCAGGTGAATTACGATGATTGATTGGGTATTGTGGTTGAAAATAATTTGAGGAAAAAATTTTGATGACCATGTGAATAGAAGGTAGGAATATAGAACTCCAGGATGAGGTGGTTCTTAGTTTTGACATAGTTTGTTTACCATAGTTATGGTAATTTTTGAAATTGTAATTGAGGAATTGAATGTAATATGAAGGTGGGGTAATTAATTTAGTTTTCTTGAGATGTAATTCAATATTATGTTAAAATTTTGTATAGTGATGTTGTTGGTGTTAACCTGACTATGGATACGGATCTGTAAGTCTATTTAAATTATAAATTGAGATAGTAATAATGAAAATTACTTGCTTTTAAAAGTTTTGGGGATGAAACTTTTCATAAGGGGGGGAATTATGTAACACCTATGGTGTTGAAATTTAGGGAAAAGTCTTTCCATTTCTGTAAAGTAAAGAATTGATGTGATAAATAGTGATTTATAAAGAATCTGTTATGAAAAACTAGATTGAACAAAGAGAATGGCTTCATTAGTAGTTTTGAGTGAAATTGACCAAAGTAGTGATTTTGAGTTAAGTCATAGATATGATTTTAGCAACTAATGAAGCATGCTTATTAAGCATAATGTGAGATATATAAAGTTTTAAATTGAACTTTAGGGACAATCTTTCAATTTTGAATCATTGAGTTGGATGTTTTGCAAAATGAACTGAAATGGTGAATTTGGGAAAAAGCATATCTATGATCAATGTGAATGACCTAAAATAGTTATTATGTGTAGTATAATGTGTATGTAACATTAGCTTGAGTTTTGGATGTAACTTGGAATAAAAATAGCATGTGGAGTTACTTATGACCGAAAATTCAGTTAAAATGAACTGAACAGGTGATTTTGGCAATTGACCTCAAATGAGATGGAAAATAGCATACACATGTTTTGTTTCAGGTATGTGATGTGTGGGGAATCTTGGTTTAAGATTTGGATGCATTGTAGAATGAAAATGGCATGCGAAGTCATTATAGCACCAAAATTCAAAGAAATTCAGTTAAAAATAACTAAATGAGTGATTTTTAGAAATTGACTTTAAATAAAGTGGCGAATAAAATAAACAAGTATTATTTCATAAGTGTTCAACATGAAAGTTGTATTTTATAAAATTATCTGTGCAATGGAAAAAAATCACTCAATTTGGATATCATACGAGGAAGTTAGGACTAATATGCCGAAGATATTCCAAATGACTGAAAAATAATGCGATGAATGTTATGGGTCAGCTTTATGGAACCTTTTGGCATATTTGTGGGCTGGTTTAGGAAAAGTTGTTAACATAATAATTGTATCCCTTGAAGTTATCTTTCTGATGCCTTAAAATTCAGGTCATTTAGACAATATATGTAAAAGTTATACTTAAATTACTAACTATACATTGGAGTAATAGGTTAATGTTATGACACCTATGTTGGGACATAGGAAGTCTATGTCACGACATTGGGTAGTCAGCGAAGTCGATATCATGAAACAGGTTTCCTATGTCGCGACACTGACTCTGTGGCACACTAGGGCATAGAAAAAATGCAATGTTTTAAAGCCCTAAACCCATTTTAATTTCATTTCTTCATTCCATTTTTGCTGTTTTAAGCCCCAACCCATACCCTAGCTCCATTATGCTCAAATTCATGCCATTTTTACTAGAAAATAACCGTGTCTAAATGGAAAATCACTTGATCTCCCATTTGAACCTAATTTTAAGCTATTTCAACCATGGAAAATGGTAGAAATGTCAAATTTCCATGAAATGGAGGTGTAACATGGAGCTGGGAGCATGGTTATTCATTTGGGGAGGATGGCTACAGTTGTGAGTGATGGTAAGCCCAATCGTCCAACCGAATCTCTAATTTAAGATTTTTAGGGTTTGGAGAAATGATGAATTTCGGGGCTCAAATCGATGTATATGATTATAAATTCATCATGGAATGATTTGATAAAGTGATTATCATGATTTGGCATGAGAAATTGTAAATAATGCAAAGCTTGGGCTTTGATGAATAGTAAAATGTGAGGATTTTGTGATTTTGCTAAAATTATCGTAAGATAAATGATTAAATGTGTGGTTATGATATTTTAAGACATATTTGGGTCAATTTGGGCTAGTAAAAGCTAAATTTGAGCTAGTAAAAACTAAATTTGAGCTATGCCCTAAGTAAGGGTTAAAGAAGATGTATGTGTTTGGGACGTTTAAGCCACAAATTGATGATATTAAACATCTAATGAGATTGTTACGAAAGTCAATCATATGTCAGTTATATTGTATGATAATTACATATGATTAGGAGTGAGATTCCTTAAGAAACTTTATTAAATATGTTAAATTTTGACTAATCTTATATAATATGGATATGAGTAGCCTATATGGCTTTGTTGTGGTAAGAGAAGTTAGAGTGTTTATGCTAAAAAAATTATGACAAATATAAAATTACGCCCTTGAGAAATATGGGTTTAGACATAAATCATATTCATTGGTTTAGAAGAAATCAGTTTGAGCTATATCGATAATGAATGAGATTTTACCCTGTACAAGATTATCTAAGAAGGATGAAAAGGTATCGAGCTAGAAAAATTGTTTAGAAGCATGAAAAGGTAAGTAGGCATTTGTTTTCATTGAATGGATAGGGATAATGTATATCCCATTTGTTTGAAACCAGGTATGTTATATTTTGATTAGGGATAGTGGACATCCCATGTTTGATCAAAATTGATGTTGTTTAGTTATAAGGGATAATGGGAATTCCTTGAATTAGAATAATTGATATTTGATTTAGTATGGATGTTTAATGAGGGAGATAAAGAAGATCCCTTTGTTATATGTTTAATTTGAAGATTGATTCAATATGAGTTTGATGAATTGGGTGAAAATAACATGGATTTCTTTATGTGTTATTCATTGTTGGATATCGATTATTTGATATGATATGAATTATTTATAGATTAATTGTTGTTTATTACATTTATCTATTGAATGAGTTGCCCAGACTCACGCCTTCTTGCTTAAATTTTAGTTGACAAGTCAAGCAAAGGATTTCTAGGGAAGACTCATGACTTATGATGTATGATGGATTGGGGTTGGTACCCCTTTTTGTGTATATTTCTGTAATGATAAGATCATTGTATAATTGTGATTGAAGATTTGAATGTTGTATGCTAATGTAATCACATGGCATGTCATAATAATAGAAAAATGTACATATTATGTGTTTTGGAATAAGTTAGGTTTTACCATCATGGTGTGATATAGATTCTGCGCTATGGGTAAGTGGATGTTTGTCTCTAGAAATTATATCATTGCATTATTTTAATTAATATATAATTGTATAAGCGAAAAACTCATCAATTAAGGTTAGGCTTTGCCAAATTTTTGAAGACTCCATCCTAAAAGTGAACAAATTTAGGTGAAATCCCAGAGTAAAATGATAAGTTGCGCCTCAAAAGGTGGGGCATGACAGAAAGATATCAAAGCCTAGGATTTCTCTATGTATTAAGTCCCAGGCATTAAGTAATAAGTATTGATACTCTATTTGATAGCGAAAAATTCTCATGATGGCAATACTATATTAGAGATAAAAAATGACATGCCATAAGAACTTGTAAGAACATTGAGTTATAGAATAATTTGAAGGTGTGAGAAGGAAATAAAGGGTAGGTAAATGATAGTGGGTTTACATTATATGGCAAATTGCTTTGACTATGTATGAACGATATCCACATGTAATGAACATGAATGATAATTGTGAATTAATAATTGTGATTTTATATGATATTGTATAGTGGATATGATTGGGAATGAAAGTGACAATGCTATGATATCACAATTGTAATTTTAAAATAGCAAATGCTTGCTATGACCAGAATAGCATAGAAGGGCATGGTGGTGCTTAGATGCATTTCATAATATGGATTTACAGTGTAATTGAAAGAGAAATGAGGAACTATGAAGTTTTTGAATGAATGTTGAAATCAGTTTTGGATTGCTTAAATGATTTGTGACAAATCTTTAGATTCCATTGGTTTAATATGATCATGTGAACTTTTTTGGTTTGATTACTTGATTTGGACATGACATGCTATAATAACAATATGTAAATAGTTTAGAATCGAAAGAGTTCTGTAATGAATTATGTGTTGGTTGTGATGAGTGGTATGTTTGTGTATGTGAATGAAAGACTTTGCTTTTGAACAGGTTGATTTGAATAAATTGTTATGTGTACCATGATTGGAAATGCTGATTGGTATATTTGTGTGGGATTCACATTGGATTCTACTTAAACATTATTAGTTAATTATGTGACTAATGAATTTGTGTATTTTTGTGTAGTATTGATATGGAAATTTTGTTGTGAAATTCATATCCCTTGATTAATAAATTTGATGGAAACATGTGATTGTTAAAACTGTATCTTGTAGGTATGGATTGATAGTGGATTTTGTGTTATGGTTTCATCTAGCTATTTGGAAGGGTGATTGTGAGTAATGCACTTTTGCATATGAAGAATGTATGCAATTTGATTGAAAATCAAATGCATACTTACATTGGAGATGTTTGAATTGGAAATTGGATTCATGATTGGATTGATAATGTTTTATGGACTAAGGTTCAATTATATGCTTAATTTGAAAATGGGCATCGGTATCAATTATATGAATTAAGAATACAATATTGTCAAAATATCAATTATATGTACTTGGGGTTTGGTTGTCTATTTAAGAATTTGGGGTTTGAATATGCTTGGGTTTGGTCAAATTCCTAGGCTTGGTTATTTGATTAGAATTTGGACATTTGATTATGTGATTAGTATTTGCACATTTGTTTGTTTGATTGAGGCTTGGCTTTTGAATGCCTCTTGAAATATGATTAATAAGTATATGACATTTGGATGCTTGCCAACATTTGATCAATATGAATTTTAGGTTTGGATACTTATTGGGCTGGTTCATTTAATTATTTGGGATCTCGCCCCTCTCTAAGCTTTATTTGCTTGATTATGCCACCAGTGATGGCGAAGAGGCCTGATCAGCCTATTGTATGTGGACTCATTTTCTTATTTCATGGCTGTAGACGTAGAACTTGTAGCTCTTTGGTTGCAATGAAGGCGAGACACTATGTGGTCATGGATCTCGCAACATTTATAGCCGGATTGCAGGGATGAACCATAATATACCGAGCTGTAATGGACTTGAGTCCACTTGGTTTGGATATGGTTGCTACCTAACTATGGTTTAGACCACTTGGTTTGATTGTGGTTGCCACTTAATTATGGTTTAGACCACTTGGTTTGGATGTGGTTGCCACTTGATTGTGGTTTAGACCACTTTGTTTGTGGCTAAGTCCACTTTGATGTGGCCTCCCAAGTAGGGTATTAGTTGGTGGTAGGGGAATTATGATGATTGATTGGGTATTGTGGTTGGAAATAATTTGAGGACGAAAGTTTGATGACCATGTGAATAAATGGTAGGATTATAGAACTTAGGGATGAGGCAGTTCTCATTTTTGATATGTTTTGTTTACCATAGTTATGATACTTGTTGAAATTATAATTGAGGAATTGAATGTAATATGAAGGTGGTGTAAATTAAGAACAACGAAACATAATGTTTATTGTTAAAGTGATATTCAGATCTATATAACATCATCAGAGTGACGTAAGAAAGCATGGTGGAAAGAGCATAGTAATTAATTTGGTTTTCTTGAGATATAATTCAATATTATGTTAAAATTTTGTATAGTGATGTTGTTGGTGTTAACCTGACTATTTTTGAACTTTGAGTTCTTTGGACAGTGCATTGGGTATATGTTATTATGATCAGGTTATATGAAAAAGAAGTCATAACTGGCATGGAGTATACTATGGATACAGATTCGTAAGTCTATTTAAATTATAAATTGAGATAGTAATAACAAAAATTACTTGCTTTTGAAAGTTTTGAGGATGAAATGTTTTGTAAGGGGGAGTATGTAACACCTATGGTGTTGAAATTTAGGAAAAATTCTTCCCATTTTAGTAAAGTAAAGAATTGAAGTGACAAACAGTGATTTATAAAGAAATTTGCTATGAAAAACTAGATTGAACAAAGAGAATAACTTAATTAGTAGTTTTGAGTGAAACTGACCCAAGTAGTGATTTTGATTTAAGTTATGTATATGACTTTAGGGACTAATGAAGCATGCTTATTAGGCATAATGTGAGATGTATGAGGTTTTAAATTGAACTTTAGAGACAATCTTTCAATTTGAATTATTGAGTTGAATGTTCTGCAAAAAGAACTGAAATGGTGAATTTTGGAAAAAGCATATCTATGATCAATGTGAATAACCTAAAATAATTATTATGTGTAGTGTAATGTGTATGAAACATTAGGTTGAGAAAAACTAAAAAATGTATAAGTCTATTTTAAGAAAATGTTTAATTTGGAAATTGGGCCATTTGTGTTCAATTTTTTTGACATAAATAATAGATGAATAAGAGCAATTTTTCAACATAAAAGTTATAGATATTGAAATTATATTTTACAACTAATGAAGAAAACTTAATTTTAATTTTGGCTGAAGAAATTATGATCGAAACAGTGAGACTATTCTAAACTGCTAAAAAGTAACAGTATGAATTATTAGGCCCCTTTAATTAATTGTTTTGACATCTTTTTGGGGTGATTTATAAAATGTTATTAACATAAAAGTTGTAGGTATTGATGTTATCGTTTCAATTCATTAAAAATCATGTCATTTGGATATCATATGAAAAACATATCCTCTAATTACTAAGGTTGTATCTGGTGCAAAATTAAGGATGGGATTAAATAGAGTTGTGCTTGCATAGTGTGGCATATTCTTATGGAGCACCAAGTCTAAACCTAAATAACCCTAAGTAAGAGACATCTCTATCCCATTTTCTCCCTCTCTTCTCATACCCAACCAGGGAGAATGAGCAAACCATTTCTCCCATGCCCCATCTTCCATCAAATCCTAACAAAATTGCTTGGGAAAAATTCCCAAGCAAAGGAGAGATCATTTCCATCCCATTTTTATCCTTTGGGATGTTATTACTCAATAATAAGTTGCTGAGATGAGAGAGGCCTTACTGATTTGAGATGAGAATTGAAGGAAGAGATTGATTTCATCAAAAGAGTGAAGGTAAACTCATTTCCCCAACTCAAATTTTCATATATGCATGATTAGGCCATTTCGTTGATCATTTGGGGATGATTAGGGATGGGAACCTTGCTGAAATTTTATAGAAAAGATGGGGGAATGTATTCTGATAAAATTAGGAGTGTAAATAAGATGATTTGGACATGATTAAAGGCCCATATTGCTGTCCATAAAGTGGACAGCAAGAATGACGTGATGGAGTCTAGAGATGCATGATTTGGACATTGATTTGGGTGTCATGATCTATTTAAATGAATTTGGTTATCAAGGGATGATAATTTTTGACTAGTTGATGCTAATTTATGATGATTCGTAGCTTAATATTGATGGAAAAAATTTTAGGTTGAATATATGCATGCTATATGTTTGTTTAAGTGTCAGAAAGAGAAGTTGTAACATAAAGCAATAAAACACCAACTGTTTGGACATGATTAAGGCTTAATAATATATTTAGAGGTGGTTAATCATTAAATAATAGTTAATTTTATGCTAAATAGTTTAGTGAAGATGTAAAAATTGAATTTTAAGCATGTATGCTTAAGATATTTGTTGAGATGCAAGATGTATGTTGAAATGCAAGAAAGGATTGTTTGTAGCATGAACTTAATTACATGATCTATTTGGGCATGAATCCTTGTTAATTAGTGATCAAAAGGTTTTTCACAATGCTAATTAGGTTAGAGATTAGTTAGTATGGATGGAAATTAAGCTTCAAGTCATGTTTACAACATGTTTGTAGAAAAGTTTAAGTGAGGGTTGTTCCAGAACGCAATGATGCAAGGGTTGTTTTAAATTAATTTTTGTGGACAAATTGGCATGATTAGGATGTAATTATGGTGATGATTATGTTACGAATTAAATGTATAAGAAAGGAAATGAAGTTCATATGTGCTATGTTGCTAAACTACACAATTTAGAAATGCATGTTTTGTGTCTAACAAAATGTCTAAATGAATGGGCTGTTTGAAGGTAGGATGGAATTGCATGATTTATGTTATTAAATTAACCGTTAACTATGTTGATTATGATGGGGCTGAAGTGTTGATTATATAGGGAAACAAATTGTGAGTAGATGTAAATGCACAATGGAATGTTTTCATGAAAAAATTGTGTAAATTGAATTGCTATGTATGTAGGACCCATGAGGCAAGGATGTTGAACTTAAATAATTGAATTGAAGGTTAAGATTGAAGACTTATGAATGTGTTCTACTTTAAGCTAAGTAGGTATGATTATTTTCAATTCGTGAATGTTTAAAATGGATGGGGATAGTGTCTATCCCATATGTTTGCAAACGGGCATGGATGAAATAATTGTTAGGGATAGTGGATATACCGTGAATTATTGTTTATTATGTATTTATGTATATGTGTTAAATATTGAGATGTATTGTCATGATTCTTTTGTATGGACTAAGTTGAATTCCATGTTTATGCATGTAAACATGTATGAATGAATGGAGATAATGGCTATCCCATGATTGTTGTGTTTGTAAAGTATGCGTA
>JAYJMB010044529.1:0-14901 GCA_036873735.1 Pouteria campechiana
ATGCATAACTTGGATTCGTTCTATTGAGTGTTAGATTGTTATCGTTAGGTGTGCAGGTTTAAATCAAGCATTTTCACACATGAATCAAATAGGATTGTTTAGCATAAGGTGTACACCATAACCACCTATCCTTTTCATTCAATGGTGCTCATGATTTTGTATATGGTGTGTGCCTTAACCATGCTAGATAATCAATGTGATTCACAATATTGTTGATCAAGAAATATATCAAACCAAATCAAAGCAAATAACTCAATGAATGAAAAAAAATGATTTGCATTAAAGAGCCAACATGAGCCAACATTCCCATTTAACAAAATGTATCAAAGAAGATTACATCTTCAACCTGGAAAGTTAGATTTAGTGCATAATAAGAAAGGAAATTACTCTCTTCATAAAGCTCAACATAATGTAGGCCATCTTCTTCTTCCTCCTTGCTTCTTTGAAAACTCTCCTTCTTTTTTCTCCAAAATCCCCCAAAGTTGTGCTCCAAAAAACTCTAAAACTCACCCTAAATGAATGCCAAAAGATCCCCCCAAAAACCTCTCTCATTGCCTTAAAATCCAAGGGACAAGGAAGCTAAAAAACATGCTAAAAATCTAGATGGCGCTAACGCCGCAGCTTGGAACTCCACCCTGCGGTGTGAAATCTTCTACTCCTCCAAAATGTGTATTGCCAAGTGTTTGATTCCGTGTCATGCTTTGGGATGCCCCATCATGGATTTTTCAGTCCACATGTTGCTGCCTTTGTTGCTCTTTTGCAAGTTGTCTTCCTTTCCAACTTTAATCATCATCTTTCTTTATTTTTTCTCATCTTTCCCAATCTTCATTCCATCTAGAGAAAACAATAAATTCATGTTAAATTTATCTAAATTTATCAAGGATTCATAATTAATTAAGTTTGAACATGCACGACATAAGTGAATGAAATTCACCTATCAAATACCCTCAAACTTACTCATTTGCTCATCCTCGAGCAAAGAAAAACACAAGAATTCTCTATGAACACACTAACATCAATCTAAATCATCAGTCAAAACCTTAATAAACTAAACATGGTTAAGAAAAAAATATCCAGATATCATGAATGTCTATACTTTCAACCTAAGCCTCATCTTCTCCACCATAGATTCCATGTGCAAGTGCAACCGTTATAGCCATTTCAATCTACATCATTTCATACTTCATTCATTTAAGCAACCAAGTAATATATATTCAATGAAAATCCTGTGAATTCACAATTTAAACTAGAGAGACTACATTAGAAGCACATATGATGCTTTACTTTCCTCATTCATTTCTTTACTCTTCTTGTAGGCTCTATTGCTATCACATTCTTCATATTTATCTTCTTTTCCATTTTTCAAAATGTGAGCTCCCCTAATCTTTGGGCTATATTACTATCACACTCCCAAACTTATTTCTTTTTTGATTCATTAGATGTGATCTGCCCAATGGACATCGAATTTTTACTAATCTTCTTCTTTTATCTCATCTAGTGCTTGTCTCAACAAGAATTATAATGAATTCTAGAATTCAAATTGAACTAAGCATACTTAGTCTCCCAAATTAATCTAAGTATTCAAAGATTTCAAAAGAAATGGCTATGTCAATATGTTCAATATGTATAAGGAATCTATAGCAAATTAGATAAGGACTCAAGTCAAGCATGCAAGCAAGAATTATTTCTATCATTTTCAACTTAACCATTGTCAAATGTCACATATATATCATTGGTTGTATATGATAACTCTGATTGATGCTCAAAACACACAAAATACATATATACTTATATAATTTATATATATAACTAAATAGTCAAAACAACATAAGTACTACAACAAACACACAAATAGTTAAAATACCCCCAAACTTGAAAGACACATTATCCTTAATGTTAAACAAAAGCAATAGAAAATGAGGACTTCCCTGAGGTACTAGGGTTTAATCTTTAGACTCATAATCTAATTCTTTAGTTGGTAGAAAAACTACTGGATAGGTTGGAGGAGTAGGAAAGACGACTGAGCTTGATCATTGAGCCATAACATTCAGGGCATTGGTGTAGTCCACAACAAATTGGAATGATTCCCGTTGCTCTCTTAACCTTTCCTTGTTGCTCCGCTCAATGTAGTCTCTCAATCCCTAATCTGCTCATGTAGATCACCCATTGTGAGTTTTGAAATAGGAGGTCACTATGGTGGCCTCTACTAAGAAGAGATTGGGGCGGAAGGTGCATTTGGTTCCTCTTGATGACCACTTTGTTTCTCAAAAGATCTGAGTATGTCATGTGTGATGGAATGTAGTGGATATTGGAGCTCTTCAGAAACAGCAGTGGGAACTCCATCCTAGAGACATAGTTTATAAATAAGGGAAGGGTGTTTCAAGCCTCCTATCTGCTTTCCTGTGAGCCATGAAATAATAGAGCGTTCAATTAACCACCCCACATCGATGGTCATCCATGCTTGGATAGCATAGTTGAGGAGCGCCCTCTCCTTTTTGACATCAAAAGAGTGAATGGTTGGCATCAATTTTGCAGAGATGAAGTAATGCCACACTCTGCTCTTTGCTTTGAGCTGCCCTTGTGGAAAGCTGCTGACTTTGTCATTCCAACCCTTCCATTGAGTCCCTAATTTTGCAAGTAGATTGATGATAGCCTCCAGATCTGGACCTTGCTCCAATCATGCTGAGTATTCATCCTCATCAATGTCTTCTAGGCCATAAATTTGATTAATAGAGGAGTGTTCATAAGGCACCATCTTACCCCAGACTAATGCCTTCAATTACGTTGGGTCTGCCTTTTGTTACTCCCGAGCATTTGCATAAAATTCTCAAATCACTGGCACTAATGCGACACTTAGTTGTGCTACAAATCTCTCCCATCCTTTGTCATTGGTCATGTTCATAATGCTGTCAGACATAAATTGGAGTATAAACTAGTCTTCACAGAGGAGATTTCACCAATGACAAGAATTCATAATGAACACACTTCAATACTACCCCAAAAGGAATATAGCAATTTCACCATTTAAACATAACAATCATCACAACTCTCCACATGAACCATTGTTGTAGAAGACACTTCCAAATGCACCACATTTTCACCCATTGCTCACACTTGCTTTGGTTCAATTAAACTATCAAACACTTAATGTGCACAAAGAAAAATCTCTTCCAAGCTTACAAATCCACTTCTAATTCCACTCCAATACAAAAAAAAAACTCTCCAAACACTTCTAAATGCACAACTATCCACAGAAAATTCCAAAACGTTTCCCCTTAAGCACTTCGTCGAACACCTAGGGTGCACAATGTATAATTTTCCTCCCAAAACTCCAATCCACCATCAAATGTTGCAATAACACACAAGAATCACAATTCAAGCAAATGGAGTAAGTGGAGAATGATTTCACTTGATTTCGAGAAGCATCTTCGCCACCCTAGGAAAACCCAACTTGTTGTGAAATCCCCAAATGTGTGAATGGAAGCTAAGGAGATGAGTATGGGGACATGCGTGTTTGTAAAGGGCAAGGGGGCATAGAATGCATTGAGAATGTTTGGAGAGAAAAGAATAGGGGAATTGGGAAGAGTGGGATGAGTCTCTGAAAGAGAGGGAAAAATGAAGTGCTAGGGTTGAAGTGGGATGAAAGAAAAATAGTGTGAATAGAAGAGGCATGAAAGGTTTAAAGAGGGACATGGATTGCATACCGCGTCGTGAAGTGGGATGCCACGTCATGAAAAAATCTAGACTCCACGTTTTGCAATGGTAGAGAGAGGATGCCACCTCTTGAAGAGTGCATGCCTCATTATGCTTTTTGTTGGCTGTTTGCAAATTGAAAATTCAAATTTCACACCGCGTCCTAGAAAAATCTGAACTACTCAACTTCAAGCAATGCATTTCATGGACTTGAACTTCATGGACTTGCACTTCAAGAACTTATAGAATTCTGAATACCCCCACACACTTCAAGAAATGTTCATCAATTTGCAGCTTGGAAATTCTGAACCAAGAACTAAATTTGTCAGTTTTCATTTGTGTATTCTGCTTCCTTCTTTCTAAAACAAATTTAAACTTTCATTGAATCATTGAACCAAATGTTCCTTAAGTTCCATTTTCCCATGTTTAACTCTTTTGCTCTAATGTTGCTTTCTTCTATTGCAATTTAGTTTAAGTTGCTCCCAAGTTCTTCCACTCATGAACTTAACCTGTCCAACATACAGAACAATAATTACTCATTGGAATAAAATGGGGGAGAGAGATAGTCATAGCTACTAAAGGAGGCCCCCAGCACCAGTGGCGTTGCCATGATGGTTGCATTCATTCTTGGTTCTCCTTTGCACATGTGTGGATTGTTTATCTTGAAACTTCATGTGTTGTACTCTCTAATTCCCCAAATTTATGACTCAAACTATCAATTTCAAAACAACAATTAAGTGCAACATATATAAAAATGACAATATGATTGCTCATCCTAAAAATTCAATCAAATCATAGTAAACTAATGCAACTTATTACAGATTAAATACTTACAAAATCATCACTACTCCTAAACATTTGAAATAACTACAAAACTCAAAAGCTTGGGTTGCCACCCAAAAAGCATTGTATTTAACGTCTAGGTGAAACAACTTCCCTTTTTATAGATTTTCAAGATTACAAACTTCACTTAATGGCAATTGCAAGCCATTTCTGACATATTACTTCACTCGGTGCCCATTGACTTTGAAAGTGCTTCCATCTTTCAAATTCTTCAGCTCGACAGCTCCATATGGAAATGCCTAATTGACTAAGAATGGACCAACCCAGCGAAATTACAGTTTCCTAGAAACAAACACAAACATGAGTCATAAAGTAAAACTTCCATTACAGGCTCAATGCATCATTTGTAAATGAATTGATCATGATATTTCTTCATCCGTTCCTTATAAATCTTTACATTTTCGTATGCTTTATTCCTTAGCTCTTCCAGTTCATTGAGCTGCAATTTCCTCTACTCTCCTGCCTTTTGCAAATCAAAATTCAGATTTTTGATTGCCCAATATGCTTTGTGCTCCAACTCAACTAGTAAGTGGTAGGCTTTTCTAAAAATGAGTCTATAAGGACTCATTCCAATTGGGGTTTTGAAGGCAATTCTCTAAGCCCACAATGCATCATTTAACTTCATTGCCCAATCCTTTCTCCTAGTGTTTACTATCCTTTCCAATATTGCCTTAACTTGACGGTTGGCAACCTTAACTTGCCTAGACGTTTGCAAATATATGGAGTTGCAACTCAATGTGTAATGTTGTATTTTCTAAGCAGAGCTGCAAAATCCTTACTGCAGATTGACTTCCCCTATCACTAATGATGGCCCTTACAGTGCCAAAACTGGAAAAGATCCTATCTTTCAAAAATCTTAGCACCCGATTAGCATCATTAGTCTTAGTGGCCGTTGGCTTAATCCACTTAGAAAAAAATCCACAGTGAGTAAAATATACAGGTTACCATTCTATGGGGGAAATGGTCTCATGAAATCAATCCCCCACACATCAAATAATTCAACCACAAGATTACCTATGAGTGGCATCGCATCTCAATTTCCAATATTCTCTGTTCACTGACACTTGTCACACATTGCATAGAAGGCATGAGCATCCTTAAAGATAGCTGGCCAATAGAAACCAAACTAAAAAAATCTTTAAAGTAGTTTTCTTCTCTCCAAAATGCCCTCCACAGGTAAATGTATGGTAATGTCTCATTATGCTTTGTTGCTCCTCTTCTAGCACACAATGTCCACAATTTCATCTGGACATAATTTGAAAAGGACTAGATCTTCCCAAAAATAATGCCTTGCCATAGACGGCAACTTCTTCCATCATTGCGAATTCAACATAGGATTAAAAACTCCTATAACTAGGTAATTCACAATAGCAACATACTAAGGTTCACTTCCCTTTATGAAAGTAATTGTTCATCGGGAAAGATCTCATTGATGGGAATGTTCTCCTTGCCTCTCTCTTGCTTGAAATTGGTGCCTTCCAAATGTTTGCCTTGCCTCTCTCTTACTCGAAATTAATGCATTCCACCAACATGTACAAGTGATTTGCTACAACATTCTCACAGTCTTTCTTATCCTTGATTGTTAGGTTAAACTCTTGCAACAATAAGGTGTCCTTCTTTGTAAGCAAGTATCTCAATGCAGCATGATCAGAATAAACAATTACCTTTGAACCAATCAAGTAAGAATGAAATTTTTTCAAGGAAAACACAATTGCAAGTTCTTTTCAGTGATGGAATAGTTCAATTATGCATCATTTGGAGTTCTACTTGCATAATAAATCACATGCAGCAATTTGTCTACTCTTTGTCCTAGAATAGTACTGACACCAAAATTTGATGTATCATACATGAGCTCAAACAGAATGGACCAATCAAGCACTTGTAAAATTGGAGCTAAAGTTAACTTTTCTTTCAAGGTATTGAAGGCAACAAGGCATTCCTCATCAAAATAAAAGGTACACCTTAGCCAATAGGTTACAGAGCGGTCTAGAAATTTTTGAGAAATCCTTTATAAATCATTTGTAAAAGCCTGCATGGTCAAGAAAGCTTCTAACTCCCTTAACCAAATTTGGAGGAGGTAGCATAGCAATCAATTTAATTTTTGCCTTGTCCACTTCAATGCCTTTATTAGAAACAATGTGGTCCAGCACAATTCCCTATTTGACTAAGAAATGGCGTTTCTCCCAACTCAATGTCAAATTCATCTCAATGCATCTTTTAAGTACCAATCTTAAGTTATTAAGGAAGTCATCAAATGAATCTCCAAAAATAGAAAAATAATCCATGAATACCTCAATGAACCTTTCAATCATTTTAGAAAAGATGGATATCATACACCTTTAAAAGGTTGCAGAAGCATTGCACAAACTGAAAGGCATCCTCCGATAGGCAAACGTTCCAAACAGACAAGTGAAGGTAGTCTTTTTTTTTATCTTCTAGGGTAATGGGAACTTGATTATAACCTAAAAAGCCATCCAAAAAATAATAGTGAGCATAACCTGCCAATCGTTTAAACATTTGATCAATGAAAGGGAGAGGAAAATTGTCCTTTCTTGTGGCTACATTGAGTTTCCTGTAATCAATGCACATTCGCCATCCCCGATAGTCATTTTCATAGGGACCAATTCATCATTGTCATTTTTCATAACAGAGAGAACAGATTTCTTTGGCATGACATGTACCGGACTTACTTATTTGCTTTCAAAGATTGAGTAGATAATACTTACATTCAGCAACTTGATAACCTCTACTCTAATAGCCTCCTTCATGTATAGGTTCAGTCTCATCTGCACATCTCTGAAAGGCTTTGCATCCTCTTCCATAAGTATTTTATACATACACACAATGGGGCTAATTCCCCTGATATCTTCCAAGGTCCAACCTATAGCCCCCTTGTGCTCTTTTAACACAGTTAATAACCTACATTCCTCATCCATATACAAGTCAGAAGCAATTATAACTGGAAAAATATTATTTTCACTAAGAAATACATATTTCAAACTCTTAGGCAATTGCTTCAAATCTAATGGTGGTGATGTGGCCATTGCATGTTCCACTTCTAGGCTGGCTTGTTAAAGCTTTACTTAGGAGATTTCCTCAACTTCCACTTGCCCCACATTATCAAGTATTTCCTTCAACTGCATTACTTCTTCATCTTCCACCAGTCCATTCATAGTAAGCACCAATTCTAATTTATCATTTGCTTCCTGTTGCATAAAAGTAGATAGAACAACTAAGTCCAAATCATCAACTTGGAAATAGCCACTAGGATAAGAAGGCAATGAAAGAGAACTATAAACAGATAATTCCACTGTTTCATCTAAGACAGTCATTTTCAACTTCCAATTTTGTACATCAATGATTGTCTTAGTTGTAGTCATGAATGGGCATCCTAGAAGAATGGGTACTTCTCTCTTGGGAATCTTTTATGTTTACATATCAAGCACCACAAAATCAGCAGGGATAATCAATTTATCTATCTCCACAAGAATATCCTCTACAATGCCTTTAAGATATTTCACTAATCTATTTGCAAGTTGAAGAGACATTATAGTGGGTTTCAATTCTCCCAATCCAAGTTGTACATAAACAGAATAAGGCATCAAATTTATTCATACTCTAAGATCTAGCATTACTTTTATCTTATTTGTTTGTCCTACATTAATTGAGATATTGCAACTGCCTAGATCCTTTAGTTTCAGGGGCAGATTTGTTTGCAACACTACACTAGCTGCTTTTGAAATAATTACCTTCTTGGAAGGCTCATACTTACGCTTCCTTGCACTTAGTTACTTCAAGAATTTAGCGTAAGCAGGCATATTTTTTATCATGTCAAGTAAAGGCAAGTTTACATTCACTTTAGAAAGAATATCGTAAATGTCAAAAAATGATTTATCAAATTTGCTCTACTTCAACCTTCCTGGAAATGGGATTGGAGAATCATAAGGTGGGGTTGCTTTGTAGTTAACTAGTGGGTAAACTATTATAAACACTTCTTTCCTTGAATGCACATCCTCTTTTGCCTTTGTCTGTCCCTTATCAGTTCTTATAGAAATAATTGAATCTTTAATTTCTTTGCAAACTTTATTGTCAATTACCTTTCCAGTTCTGCTTTTCCTTGCTTGGGCTAGCTAGGCAACTTCCCAGGTGTGTGACTTTGCATAACTTCTGCAATCTATCCTAACTGTGTCTCCATCTTCTTAAGAGATGCCTCCATGTTATGAATCTTAAGTCAATATTTTGAAACTTAGTTGCATTGTTCTGGGATTGAGCCAGTGTTGCTTGAATGAAACTTTGCATGGTTTCTTCAAAAATAGTCTTCTTTGGTTGTGGTGGTTGAAAAGAAATTCTAGCTTGGTTCTGATTGCGTTCATTATTTTAAGAAAAGTTAGGATGATTTCTCCCATCAGGATTGTAAGAATTTGACTAAGGATCATTCCGTGGTCACTAGTTATAGAAATTCATTGCATTTGCTTATTCTGCATCACTTGCAAAATGATCATTTGAAGGACAAACATTCGATGAGTGACCTAAAATCCCACAAAAAAAAACAAACCTATGTTGGGGCAAGTTGTGGTTGTTTCATGTTCACTATCATCGAGCACATCGCCTTCCTTTGCGTCACCATCTCCAACATTTGAATAGATAGATTTGTGTTAGAGTTCACTTCATAAATTCCTCTAGACCTACCTCTTACACTCTTTTGCTGAGAATTGCTCCAAGCATTTCATACAACTCATGTGTCTCATCTAGAGTCTTTTCTCCCATGGCTCCACCTGCAGCATTATCAACCATGGCTTCGCATGGTTGTGTCAATCCATCATAGAAATACTGGTTAAGCAACTCAAGTGGATATCTATGATGACGACTTTGAATTAATAATGCTTTAAATCACTCTCATAATTCATGGAATGCTTCATTGTCTATTTGACAGAAAGTAGCAATTTTACTTCTTAATTCAACAATTTTTGCATGAGAACAAAATTTTCCAATGAATTTGTTGTACACCATTTCCCATGTTGTTAATGAACCAAGAGTTAACATCATAAACCATATTTTTGCTACATCCTTCAAAGTGTATTAAAAATGTGAATAATTGATCATCAGTTATATCTTACAATGGAAAATTTTGTATTGTTGCATAGAAATCACGCATGAATGTCAATGAATCCTCTGCAGCTATTCCATAAAATGATGGAAGCATGTTGAAATGAATGTCTTTCAGTTCATAATTTCTAGCATTATCATTTAACACAATGCATGATGGTAAAATTCATATGGTGGGACGTGCAAACTCTTTCATCAGTTGTTAAGCTCGTTGAGACACTTGATTCTCCATGTTGTCAACCATGTGGATTATTTGTCTTCACTAAAACTCTTTGTCTCGAATTCTACTTTATCACTTCGATCATGCAATGGGAATAGAGCTAGATTCAATGATCTTCTTCCATTCATTCACAGCTCTATAAAAGAGAGAAAGTAAGAATCAAAAACCTTATATATACAATTAGATAAAGAAATACAAAGAATAATTGTAACTAACTTAATTGAATTAATTTAGAACCATTCCTCGACAATGGTGCAAAAACTTGATAGTTCAAATTATAAATCCTCGCAAGTGAACAAGTATATAGCAATATAATGTGCAATGCAAGGGTTAATCCCACAAGTAATGTTCAAAACAATTCAATTAGCTTTAGTTACTAACTTATCACTATCTTAAAGGAATGTGATTTAAGCTAAGCAATTATAAATGATAACTTGAATTAAATTGTAGAAATCAAATAGCTATGAGTAATGTAGGTGAGATCCAACAAAGTGCAAGGGTCTAGGGATCCAATTTCACAACTCAATGATACTCTTTCCTATTGGGATGTTGGATTCAACGCATAACATGGATTTATTCTATCGAATGTGAGTGTGTCAGTTTAAATCAAGTATTTTCACTCATTCCAATTACCTATGGTGTGTAGTGTAATTGAGGTGAAAACCCATTAAGCTTAAGAACACTTGAATCAAATAAGATGGTTTAGCATAAAGTGTGTACCGTATCCACCTATCCTTTTCATTCAATGGTGCTCATGGTTTTCCATATGGTGTATGCCTTAACCATGCTCAATAATCAATGTGATTCGTAATAATGTTGATCAAGCCATATATCAAACCAAATGAAAGCAAATAACTCAATAAATGAAAATAAAAGATTTGCTTTAAAGAGCCAACATTCTAATTTAACAAAAATGTATCAACGAAGATTACATCTTCATCCTGGAAAGGTAGATTTAGTGCATAATGAAAAAGGAAATTACTCTCTTCATAAACCTCAACACAATGCAGGCCATCTTCTTCTTCCTCCTTGCTTCTCTGAAAACTCTCCTTCTTGTCTCTCTAAAATCCCCCAAAGCCGCGCTTCAAAGAACCCAAAAATTCACCTTAAATGAATGCCAAAAGATCCCCCCAAAATCTCCTCATTACCTTAAAAACTAAGGGATAAGGAAGTTGAAAAACATGCTAAAAATTCGGATGGCACTAATGTCGCGATGTGAAATCTTCTGCTCCTACAAAATGTGCACCAACAAGTGTTTGACACTACGTTGTGCTTTGGGATGCCTGTCATGAATTTTTTTTGTCCACATGTTGTTGCCTTTTTTGCTCTTTTGCTAGTTGTCTTCCTTTCCAACTTTAAGCATCATCTTTCTTTAGTTTTTCTCTTCTTTCCCCATCTTCGATCCAC
The DNA here is from genome assembly GCA_036873735.1 of Pouteria campechiana. Taxonomy (NCBI): domain Eukaryota; kingdom Viridiplantae; phylum Streptophyta; class Magnoliopsida; order Ericales; family Sapotaceae; genus Pouteria; species Pouteria campechiana. The sequence goes on from JAYJMB010044529.1 coordinate 11,270, forward strand.
CTAGAGAAATCAATAAATTCATGTTAAATTTATTTAAATTTATCAAGGATTCATAATTAATTAAGCTTGAACATGCATGATATAAGTGAATGAAATTCACCTATCAAAGCTCCATAGACAAATGCAAGAAATAAGCACTCGAAGATGAAGTCATGGTTGAGATGCATAAAGTGTTTGAGAAATTCGAACTATCTACACCAACTAGACAAAATTTGTCTGAGACAAAGTAAGAAGAAGCAATCTCACCAAACACTTAGACAAATGAAGAAAGAAAGAACAACCACCCAGATAATGATACACAAAGTGAAGAAAACCTTTTCTGACCAATAAAGTTAGAAGAATAGATTCATCTAAGGATAAAAAGGCAAGATGAACAGACAAAGAAGTGCAACTTCAGCTGAGTCAAGATAAACAAATCAAGATTGAAGAAAAAAAGAAGTTATAGAAATAAACTCCTTCTAATGCTCAAAGAATGGAGAATAAATGAGGAACTCCGCTTTGTCTGTAAATCAAATTCGCCTGTTACTTATTACAAACAAAGCAACAAACAAAGTGGAGGACAAAGTAGAAGCTGTACAGTGAGCAATAGATGAAATTATATAGACAAAGTAGCTGTTTGGACTAAAGGAACTTTAATAGACAAAGACACATTTGTTTGCAACTTACTACAGACAAATCTATATGTGACATGCAAAGTAATTCATCTAAGATAAAGTACAATAGAGTTCATCTATCACTTACATCAAACAAATACTACACTTCATCTATTTAGGCAAGATAGTAGAATTCGTTTATCAAATCCAACAGACAAACATGGAACAAAAGAAAAATATCACACTTTGTCTATTTGTGAGAGTTTGTATATCAACCAGTTTGACTTCATCTGCACCACCCAAAGTTCATCTGTTACTTACAACAGACAAAGCACATGCATAAAGAATTGACTGACAGACAAATCTCCTGGAGGAATTCATGCAAACAAAGCAGAGTTTGTCTATCGATCAATTCGACTTCGTCTGCGCCATTCAAAGTTTGTTTGCTACTTTAACAGACAAATCATTCTTATGAAGGATCAAATGGCAGACAAACTAATGGGAGAATTCATGAGCAACTTGTGTTAGACAAATACAGATAGAGAGAGGCCATGACTTATCAGAGGAAAATCAATTCATGTGACTTGTATCTAAATGGCATTTGCATCTGTGCTTTCAGTATGTAGACTCATCTCAATCACCATTTTAGGCAACAAGCGGGGCTACAAGTTTCAAGCTATGTCAAATCAATATGAGAAAAGATATTTTAGCAACAACTTATCTTCCTCTCTATAAAAGAATGGTGATGCAGCAACTCGAGACAAATCAGAAAGGCATGGACTCCAACGAAAGAAATCCCAATGGCCTTATTCATTTAATGCTGCTCTTATTTATGCATTCAACGGAACTCATCTTCTCCAATGGTTAAAAATATGAAGAAGTTTTTTAAGGAGAGAAGGTAGAACGATTCAAAAGTGGTTAAGGAATACCTTTTAGATGCGCTTAACCTTACACAAATCCTTCCACCCATGGCCAAGAGCTTAAACCGTCATCGACTTTTATGAGCTTAAAGTTCATATCCTTATGGCCATTAGTTTACATTTTGGAAAGATTTTTATATGTTATTAGAGCTATAAAAGAGATCAAATCTTCTCCCATGCTTAAGAGAAATATTATCTAAAAGTGTATAAGTTTTCTAGTAAACTAGAAACTAGAGAGTTGTTGGTAAGCTCTGAAAAACCAATAAGTTTGTTGGTGATCTTCAAAACTAGTTAATATAGTGGTGAGCTTGTGAAAACTAAAAGAGTCCTGGGGGCACTATGTTTAAGCCCCTTGGAGCTGGAATCTAGAAGAGTGTTGGGAACACTATTTGTGCCCCCTAGAGCTAGAATCCAAGAGAGCGCTGAGAGCACTTTTGGATTTCCATTATATGATATATAGTGCAACCCAAGGGACAATGAGTGTGTATTCTTGGAAGAGTGGATATAGGTTAGAGAACCACTATAAAAATTATGTTATTTATATGTGTGTTTGCTTATTTGTTTTATTCTTCATACACTTTTTTACTTTTATTATTTATCTTACAATGCACCACACACAATCACAAAAAGAGAAAAATGTTTCAAATGGGTTAAGCGATGAATTTTTACATACCCAATTCACCCATCTCCACTTGGATTAAGCCAAACTATGGGACCCTATAGGAAGTTCCCAACCAATTTCTATTTTTAATATTTTATTTTTCCTATTTTACCTTTTATTTTTATTTCCTCCTTCCTTGTTGTTTACATTCTTCATCCTTATATCTTGTTTGGGTTGCTCCAAATTGATCATCGGGATAACTTCTGAAAGAGTCCTACAAAACTGGGAAGTTGTTAGAGGACGTCGGGATGTTCCCGACATAAACATTCCGATGCTCAAGTTAGTAAATGGGACTCTTTGAGAGGATATGTATTAAAGTGCTTGTGTTCCAGGAGAGGCATACCTGATATTTTATACTTAAGCATGGGTGAAATACGCACAATTGGTATACATACATAATCTATACGTAGATAGGATGAAGATTCTTGCCTAGAGGAGGATTTCAAAAAAATATGCATCCCTAGTTCTTTTAGAATTTCCATTCAGGGAATAGTTTTGGAGTCTTGCATAATCGCATTATAGTTGAAAGAGGCTTCCCATTAGAATAGGAATTTGACACGTACTGCCATCCTGGATAGAGGTATCTAGTGTTGGAGTTTCCTAACACCAGTCACCCCTCAAGGAGACGTAAAGTGTGCTCCGGGATCCTTTCGTCTTCTATGTCATAGCATCATTGCCCAAAATGATGTGCTCCTTGGTAACTAGTGAAATGAATAAAAACATTAACTAGTAACATGCAAGCTTAGAATTATGTTACGTTACGCTTTGGCTTCTTCACCTTAATTCTTATAAATGGTCTTCCATTCAATCATATCTTAGGATTTCTTTAGCCATGGATTTAGGCGATTCAAACACATTCTTTTGAACGGATTCAGTTTTTGTACCTAGAAATAAAGAAGTTGGAGGTGCAGCTCTGGTTTACTCAGTTTGACCTTCACCTAGCTGATCAACGCTTGACTAATCGTGCTATTGGTCACATGCCTTGGATCGTATTCAATCCATGGAGGAGGAATTGTCTGCGCCCATCATCAGATTAAGGAGTTATAAGCTGTCATAAATGCCTTAGCTCATTAGATAAGATTTTCTTCCTTTGTAGTCTTCCCTACTTCCAATGTAATCAATTAATGAAATAAAAATTTTCTTTTATCTAGCTCTATGTTCTTTCTAAAAAAATGCTTCCTTCTAGTCTGCCTAGGATTCCCATGATTCCACTTTTACTCATATTCTTTACAAGTTTCCAGCTCTGGCTCTTCCGATCTCCTAGTACATTTCTTTCCCTCAAGGCCTAACAGACCATCTGGTTATTCAGGTTATTCCATTGTTTTGAGCCTTCAGGATGGATCCGATGGCTACCCGTCTAGCACTTTCACAATGAAATAGTCTTGGTGCTTCCATTTGGTTAGTCTTGATCTACTCATTTGGATCTAGGAAGTCTACTATTTTTTTTTTTTTTTTTTG
>JAYJMB010044529.1:14911-31207 GCA_036873735.1 Pouteria campechiana
CCCCCCCCCCCGCCCCCCCCCCCCCCCCCCCCCCCCCCCCCCCCCCCCCCCCCCCCCCCCCAATGCGGTTGCGCTAGCTTTTCTAAAGAGTTGCCAAATTACAAAACAAATCATTCCATGGCAACTTTTTCCATATTTACATGACCAAACTAGACTCCTATTCACCCATGTGTATGAGGTATAAATTTAACATGATGCTAAAACACCCAAGTGTTTTTGTTTTTATGAAACCCTAGGCAGTTTTTGCAAAGGAGTCTTTAATAAGCCACTGCCTAGACAAGAAATCCTTTCCCACTCAAGAGTTCTTTTCTTTGTCTCCTCTTTCCCACTCTTTTTTTGTTTCTTTCTAGTTTCTACTCTTATCATTCGACCGTGGTCACCGAGAAGTAATTCCCATGCTTGTCTCCCAACATTGTCAGGGAGTTCTAGTCTTACCCATTGCTAGAAGGTATGTTTTTGGTGTTCCTTGATGCTACTGCTCTTGCTTTCCAGTCCCCAAAGAATTTCATTTCTATTTCCTTAGGTTTCCTTCGAGTGAGCTTCCACCTTGACCATTCTAATTCTATTGCTCCTCTACTCAGCGCCAAGATGAATAGTTCCCAATAGTTGGTGCTATATCCTTTCTCTTTAGCATTGGGTCCATAACCTTCGGCAAATTCCAGATTTTTCTATTTTCATGTTTTCCTCCATTTTTATGCTTAGCAAAGTGTCCCATTCTTCTAATTAGTACTATCTTCTTCCTTGCATCCCTTGGCACCAACCTTTTTATACATCTTCGATGGGGACAATGAGTGGAAAAGTCATTAGGCTTAGGTTAGAACCACTAGGGTTCTCCCTTTTCTGACCAAATGGACTACTAGTCCTTATCGGGTGTCGGCTCTACTATCTCCCTTACAATAGTTTAGTTTAGGGTTCCTTAGGTATAGCTTGATGTCCATATGTAGGTTCCTAGTGGACATTCTATTGTCCTCCAAATTTTGTCTCCAAGTGGGCTTCCTGTGCGGCTTCCTAGGTCAGGAGGTCATCACTCTTGACCTTCTTCCTTCCTTGTCTTCCTTGTTCCCTCACTTAAGCTCTGTTATAAAGCTAGAGTCCAATCTCTTTGCCAAGTCTAGTTTAGGCATTCATCGGGCCAAGGCTCCCATTCCCTCTAGCCCTCTTACTTTCGATTGTGCAGTTCCGCCTACTAGGCCTCAGAGGATTAAATCTGTCGCCTAAAAGTAGAAGTCTGTAACTTATTCTAGTGTTCTGCCCACTTCATCTTCTCCTCCTCCCAGGTCTTCAGGGGAAGGACCTTTGGTTCTGGATATTCAACTAGAATCATTAGAGGTTGCCCACTTTCCCCCATGCTGATCCCATAGATGTTTCTTCAGGGGGTAGCGCTTCACATTCTTTATCCTCCTCCTCTTCTTCTAGATCTGGTCAACATGTTGGGATAGATCTGCCATAACCTTCTCATGTTGTGGCTCCTTTAGAGGAACTTATCTGCTCTAGCAATGATCTTCATGAGGTTTTAGGAGGGGTTGTGTGTCCTCCTCCAAGTTTAGGTTTTCTGTCTTCTTCCCCTAATGATGTATAGTCCATAGCTATTCTTTCTTCTTTTGTCGATATTTCTTTTTTGGCCAGTTCTATTTTGGTGTCTCCATCTTGCTCTCTCACTTTTGCTAATTCAGCTTCATCCTCTCCTTCCTCTTTTATGTTGTTCCTACCTATTTCATTACCTCTTGTCCTTTCATTTTCTTCTGAATCCAGGTCATTAGCAATTGTAACTCCACTGTTGGATTTGAGCTCATCAAGAGTAGGGAGTATAAGGAAAGTGACTTTAGGTGAGAGGTATGAGGTAGCAGTTGTAGAAGAGGGGTGGCCATCTCCAGATCAACCAAAGGTGGTGTAGGTGTCTCTCAGTGGGTGGTGATTGTATAAACTTCTCCCTTTGCATCCTTTTTCTTCTTTTGTTGGTTAATTTCTTCTTCTTTCTGAAAAAGAGCTTCCTTCTGGTCTGCTCAGGATACCCATGATTCCACATTTTCTCATATTCTTTACAAGTGTCCAACTCTGGCTCTTCCGATCTCCTAGTATATTTCTTTCCCACAAGGCCTAGTAGACTCATCGGGTTATTCTGTTGTTTTGAGCCTTTAGGACAGATCCAATGGCTACCTATCTAGCACTTCCACAATGAAATTGTCTTAATGCTTTTGTCTAGTTTGTCTTGCTCCACTCAACTGGATTCGAGAAGTCTACTTTTTTTTCTTGGGAGGGGGGGGCGGTGCAGGGGTGGAATGCTTTTTTGCAGGCTTTTTTGAAGGGTTGCTTTTTCAAATTCCAAAATAGATCATTCTATGGCATCATTTTCCATATTGACATGACCGAACAAGACTCTCATTCGCCCATGTGTATGGGGTATAAATGCAACATGACTCTAAAAAGGCCAACTATTTTTAGTTTTTGTGAAACCCTAGGCAATTTTTGCCGAGTGTCTTTAATAAGCCGTGCCTCAACGAGAAATCCATCCCCTCTCAATAGTTTTTTTATTCATCTCCTCCTTCTCCTCTCCCTTTTTGTTTCCATCTAGTTTTTGCTCCTATCATTTGACCATGGCCATCGAGAAGTCATTACCACTCCTATCTCCCAAAATCGTTGGGGAGTTCTAGTCTTACCCATTGCCAGAACATATGTTCTGGTAGTTCCTTGATGCTATTGCTCTCCCTTTCTAGTCCTCAAAGAGGCATTGGTTTGGGAGCTAGGTAGCACATCTTCTTCTTCCAATTGGCAGCATGAGCGCGATCAAGTAGTTGCTGAGATGATTGTATTGAAAGTTGCTTTGGAAGATTAAAGAAGCATTTCTAAAACCTGTAGGAGACTTCTTCTCTCAAGGTCCAAGAAGATGAACTTATTGCCAAATGTAATGCCATTGAGGAAGGCAAGAGACTTGTCATTGAGTGAGTGTGCAGAGGCTTATAGTAAGGAGGCTGAGGTTACTTTATGGAGAGCGAAGGCTAACTGCGATGTTGTTGTGGAGTCTACTACCTCTAAGATGAAGGAACTCATGATTTTGGAAGTCAAGGCGGCTGGAAGAGAGCTGACCCTTTAGCAATGGTATAGTGAGCTTGAGGCTAGACTAGGTAGAGAAAATGCCCTCTTACTAGAGATAGATACTTTGAAAGCTTAGCATGCTTCCGTCATTCCTCTGATCTGTCAAGAGCATCTGGAAGCACTAGTTGCAAAATTGGAATACCAAGAGATTCTACTTCAACAAATCATTGACTGTTTCAGGCACGGTTTCGAATCCTGCATGAAGAAGGTTTCTAAAAATTCTCAAATATTGATATTCAAAATGTAAACCTACATGATTAAGATATGTAACATAATTATTTAATAAAATTATTCTTTCTTTTGGCATATAGTCTTTTGTGTCTTTTATTTTTTGCCATGTGTGCCTTGTTGGTTCCTGCAATAAGCTTCCCAATTTTCTAAAAGACAAAATATCTTTTTCATAAACATCTTCATTGAACCATGGTGTCAATGACTCAGTTGAGTGCACCTTTGGTTCCATTGAGCTAAAATTTTAATGACTTAATTAAGTACACCCTTCAACTCAGTTGAGCTAGAATTTCGATGACTTAGTTTTGGCTCCGTTGAACCAAAAATTCAATGACTTAGTAAAGTGTGCTCTTCAGCTCAATTGAGCTAGAACATCGATGACTTGGTTAAGTGAGTCCTTCAACTCAGTTGATCTAGAATATTAATGACTCAATTGAGCTACCCTTTGGTTCTGTTCAACCAAAAAATTGATAACTCAATTGAGTGCACCCTTTAGCTTAGTTGAGTCAGAACATCAATGACTCAGTTGAGTGTGTCCTTCAGCTCAGTTGATTCAAAATATTGACAACTCAGTTGAGCTACCCTTCGGTTCCATTGAACTAGAAATTCAATGACTCAGTTTAGTGTGCCCTTCAGCTCAATTGAGCTAAAATATCGATGACTCAGTTGGGTGCGTCCTTCAATTTAGTTGAGCGAAAATATCAACAACTCAGTTGAGTTGCCCTTCAATTCTATTGAACCAATCATTTGATGACTCAATTGAGTGCATCTTTCAGCTTAGTTGAGCTGGAATATTGACAACTTAGTTGAGCTACCTTTCAATTTTGTTGAACTAAAAATTTGATGACTCAATTAAGTGCGCCCTTTAGCTCATTTGAGCCAGAACATCAACAACTCAGTTGAGTGCATCCTTCAGCTTAGTTGAGCAAGAATATCGATGACTCAATTGAGCTATCCTTCGGTTTTGTTGAATTGGATTTTTTTCTAAGACCAACTTTTTTTATTAGAAGGATTAAACAATTTATGAAAAATCTATTCTTGTTGTTTAATCATTATATATTAACAGGGAAGATAATGCAAAAGGGTGGTAAAGATTTTACTAGTAGTAGATCCTTAGGTGCTCAGCATTCCATGTTCGTACAATACTTCTTCCATTTAACTTTTGTAGCCTATAGGCCTCATTTTTCAAGACTTCAATAACTCTGTAGGATCCTTCTCAGGAGAGGGCAAGTTTCCCTCATGTATGAGTAGGATCACTGACCGATGCTTCCCATAAGACTAGGTCTCCCTATTTGAAGTCCCACACTCGGACCTTTTAGTCATAGTATTCTCTGACTTGAGCTTGGTGACATGACATCTTGGCTTGGGCATTGGACCTTGTTTCCTCCAGTAAATCTAGATTAGTCTCTAGCACTTCCTCATTTACACTTAGGTTGAAGTTCTCTATTCGAGTGGAAGGGATTTATAGCTCTAAGGGTAACAGCCTAGGATCCATAGGTTAGCATGAATGACATTTTGCCCATGAACCTTTTTGGTGTCATTCTTAATACCCATAACATTTTTGGAAGCTCATGGTACTAGCTACTCTTGGATCCTTCCATCTTCTTCTTCAGCCCCTTCAGAATGCCTTCATTTATGACTTTCATTAATCCATTGGTTTGTAGGTGTGCCACTGAGGAGAATTTCTATTGGATCTAGTGGGAAGCGAATAATGTCCTAAATGGCTTGCCTTCAAACTAGGTCCCATTATCTATGATAAGGACCCCCAGTACCCTGAATCTACACATTACACTTTCCATGATGAAGTTTTGAGCCTGCTCTACTAAAATAGACCGAGTTGCCTTGGCTTATGGCCACTTTTTATAAATAGTCCACAACGAAAAATATCTACTTTCTTCTTTCTATGGCTGGTGGGAAAGGACCTAGAACGTTGATTCCCCATTAGTACAATAGCCAGCACTATTAATGGTTAAAGTTTGGTCACTAGGAGCCTAGGGATATTTGCAGGCTTTTGGCATTAGTCACATTTTTTTAAATACTCTTTTGATTCTTATGCCATGGTGGGCCAATACTACCCTTATCTTGTGGCTTTAAATGCAAGGGTTTCTACACCTATGTGGGTTGAGCATCTCCTTCATGTATTTGCTTGGGAATTTCATCTCCTTCTCTTTCAGTACGGGTGTGAGTGCCTTCTTCAATACAACTTATCATCTAGGTATATGAATTTAGCTACAAAACATGCCAACTTTTTAGCTTCCACCAGATCTACTGGTTTCTCCCCCCTCTTCAAGTATGCATTTATGGGATCCATCCAAGAGGATTCTTGTTTCTCTATTGCCATCTGTTCAACTTTTACGATGTTGGGGCTTGTGAGGTGTTCCACCAAGATGGTTCTTTCAGGGGTAAAGGATAATGTTGTGGCTAGCCTTGACAATCTATTTGCTTGCTCATTCTTTTCCTTTAGTATCTGTATAATATTTGTGTCGTGGATCCATTTCAGCATTGCTCTGGCGAGTGATAAGTATTGTATCATTATGGGCTCCTTGTCTTCATATTCTCTTAATAACTATTTCAGCACCAACTAGGAATAGCAGTAGATAATTAGGTTTTGGATTTTCAGCTTCTATGAGATTCTAAGGCCTACCAATAAAGCTTCACATTCAGCCCTATTATTAGTGGCAGGGAATCTGAATCGTAGTGTATTCGACCATGCTTCTTTTTGGGCCCTGCAGAATAAGGCCAACTCTTGCCCATTCTTTGTTTCATAAGCCATCCAAGTATAAGCTCTAATAGGGTACTAGCTTGGGTAGTGGATCCATGGTGGAGTTTTTGCCCCACAAATCGGTAGAAAGCGCTGCCAGTATTGGAGGATCTGCAGGAAGCACTGCTAGTGTTGGCAGATCCACAGGGGGACACTATCAATGTTTCTGGAACTGTAGAAAGTGCCACCAGTGTTACTAGATCCAAAGCCATTGGGGAGGTTTCGTTCAGTGCAGTGAGTGCTTATGGTAATGCTTTTGTCTTACTAGTATATTCCACAAGAAAATCTACCATGACTTGTCCTTTTATGGATATTCTTGATAGAAATTTAAGTGGTCTGTTAAGCTTAGCGAATTCGACATCGAATTTCTCTTCCATAGATTTTCTGCAACTCCTCAAGCAATCTTAGTATATAGTTCCTTCTTCTGTAAGAGTTACTTGAGGGGTTAATCAATGTATACTTGGATTGGATGTCGCTGGAAGTATGGTCGCAACCTTCTCATGGCAATCACCAGGAAAAAGGCAATTTTCTCAATTGTGGGGTATCTCGCTTCCATGCATCTTAGGACCCATAGTTGTAACACCCAAGGTGTTTAAAAAGGTTAATTATGGACTTGGTTATTATTAGGACTATAAAGGCAATGATTTGAGATATGGAGAAATTCAATTTTAAATGAAATGATTCAAGTATTTGTGAATTGCCTAAACGTTTCCTGAAATTATGTCAAATAAAATCATATGTGTATGATTAAGTGACATGATTACAAGTTAATTAAGGAAACCTTTTGGTGCCTTTTATGTTTTTTTAATGTGGAACAAATGACGAGAAAGGAATGGGGAAAGAAAGGTGGAAAAGGATGAAAAATTAAAGAAATAATAGGGGCAGCAAAAATAAGGCCGTGACTTAAAAATTTAGAGCCATGGCACCATTTCATGTAGTCAGAGCAAACGAGTAAGAGCAAGTTGCACTGCGATGCTAGAAATTTGGGCTGCAGTGCTAGGAATCGAGGCCATGATGTTGGTTCATGAAGACGAGTGCAGGCAGCCATTAGAAACTAGCACCATGGAGCCAGAATTTGAGGTCGTAGCGCCAGTCTATGATTTGTTGGTCAGACGGCTTTTTAAAGTCATTCCATCCTATTTTTCTTCAGTCCATTCCATTTTGTTTCTCACCACACCCAAATCTTATGTTTTTATGCCATTTTTTATGATTATAGCTAGGATTAATCATGGTTAGAAAGGAAAACCCATCAATCTTGCTTTTAACCTAAGTTTCTTCAGTTTGAGCGATAGGAGAAAGAAAATCTGATTTCCACCAAATGGAAGGAGCTACGTGGAGATTGGAGCTTGGATTTTCATTTGAGGAGGATAGCTATGCATGAAATTGAAGGATCCATCAAATGATTGTATGAAAGCCAAATGGTTGAATGGAGGCAAAATTGAGAAGTTATGACATGAATCTCCACATAAGGTTAGTAGGCTTTTGACTGCTGAATGCATAGATGGGGACAAAGAATACCCCACTATTTATTTTTGGGCATGTATGTTTTATCTGGGGATTTGGAATATCCCTTATTTTTTAAAAGTTGATAATGTATGACAATGAATATAAGATTGTTGGGGATAGAAGGTATCCTGTCTTTTACATATACTTACACTTATTCTTGTATATGGATGTCTAAATAAAAAGGGATAGAGAATATCCCAGTATTGTATATGAATGAATAATTAAGATAACTTGTAAATGCTTGTTTGGATGGAGATAGCAAACATCCCCTTCTGTTTTGTAAGATGACTGATGGGGATAATGATTATCCCATGATTCATTTTTGGTTATCTATGTATGGATATAAGGATTAATGGGGAAATTGAGTGTTCTAGAATGTCATATATGATAAATGAATGAACATATATATTATTGGAATGGTAAGCATTCCATAAGTTAGATGTGACTTAAAAGTATGAGGTTGTGCCTGAATGGCATAGTTATGCAGTTGTACCTAAATGACACACGTATGGTACAAGGTGCCTGTATAGCAATGTATAATTCAATAATGATATGACTTATGGTATTATATGCCTGAATGGCGTAGGTGGTTTGCATTGACATGAATTAATGAATGTAGTGTTTTACATCTCAGAATGAGATGTATACATTGTATTTAGGGATGTAGTTCTTGAGCCTTTGGGATATATATTTATGTTGTTATATTTTTTATTCATGTTCTAGTTGAGAACATATGATTTGGATTAATTATTGTTTACTAATTTGCCTACTTACTAAGTTGCCTAGACTCATACCTTCTTATTTTATGTTTTTAGCTAACAGGATAGGTAAAGAGTTCCAACTATGGGTTGGAACTGACAAGCAAGAGATGAAGATATTTTATTACGGTATGATGTACTGGGATTGTAGTCCCATAATCCAATTGTTTGATTGAAACTAATAGATTTTATATAATGTATAATGTTGTATAAAAGAAAAGTATGGGCATGTCATAGTCATTTAAGTATGATATTATGGGTGGATTTGTATTGATCCAGTGATATGTATTGCCATCATGATACGGTTGCGGTCTTGGGCTAGTAGCAATGGCGGTGAGTATAAATTGATGGTTGATGTTGTTATTTTGTGATTATGAAAATTATTGAATTATATGATTAAATGTATATCATATTTAATGCTTATATTTTAAGGCAGATTATATTGGATTTTTGGTAAAGATTTTCCTTAGTAATAGGGAAATGGCAAAGGAATGGTGAAATGCATAGGCCCTGGGGGCGGGGCATGACAATAGTAAATTAGTTTTTGATGTTTGACTTGCTCTCCGAAAAAATAGCAGTTATTATCTCCGATTTGGCAACCAAGTAATGGTAACGGGTTTCTCCTCTCTTAGGGGCACTCAGCAAAGGGAGAGAAGTAAAGTATGTTTTGAGATCCTCAAAAGCCTTTTGTGTCTCTGGGTTGACTTTGAGGTTTTTCGGCTCCGTTGTGGATTTTTTGTGGAGGGCTTTGAAAAAAGGAAGGCATCTTTTAGTAAATTTGGATAGAAACATATTTAGTGCCACTAGTCTCTTTATTAATCGCTAAAGCTCCTTGTTGTTAGGTATTCTCATATCCTAGATGGCTTAGATTTTGTCTGGATTTGCCTCGATGCCTCTTTATGGTTGTATGTTAGGTATGCGCCTTAACCTTCTACTTTTCTCATTCAAGGAAGCTCATGGTTGTGAATTAAGTGTGCACCTTAACCATGTATAGACAATCAATAAGATTTATGAAACTAGTGATCAAGCAATCACACAAATCAAAAGATTAAAATAAAACCCATAAATAAAAACATAGAGTTGCATTAAATAATCAATAATCCAAATAACAAGGTTCACCAAAAAGGGCAACATCTTCATCCTAGAAAGAAGGAATTAGTTCATGAAGAAAATAAAAGATACTCTCTTAATGAAGAACATCATATTGTAATTAACCTTCTTAAATTGCCTTTGCTCTTCTCAAATCTCCTTCTTTTCTCCACAAAATCTCCTAAGAGTAGCCTCCAGGAAAATCCTAGCACTCCTCTTAGAAGTTCCCAAAAAGAATCCCCTCAAAATGGCAAAAGAACTTCCCAAAAAATACCTAAAATAGGAAATTTAAATAACTAAAATGTAATTCAATAGATTTTGGACTGAATTCGGCACCGCCGGTGCCACTTGCTAGACAGGCAGGGCAGGTTGAGTGATGACAGCCTTGATTTGCTATATGCAAGAGATGTTTCTACTATTTTAACCATAACTTCTTCATATGAATATGGAAACATATGATTCTTTTTGCATTAGTTGGATAACTTAAATATCTACAACTTTCATTTCGATAACTTGAGCTGAATACTCCTTTAAATGTATGGAAAATTGCCTCAAAGTGGAGCTAGCGGCACAAACTTGCTGTCCACCTGGAGAGGTGTTCATTGTTTCATCTATAACTTTCTCATATGATCTCAGAATTATATTCTTGATTCGTTGGAAAGATAAATTCATGGGCCTCAACTTTGATGTTGACCACTTGTCCTATATAACTCTACATTGGTACCATAAATGGAATCAAAGTGTTGCTACTTCACATTTAGCTTCTTTTTGACATGATGTGTTACCTGAAAAACTAAATAACTTCATTAAGTGTAATATTTCATCAAATGTAGTTATGAGCCACTAAAATAATGTCAAATAAAGTTACACAATATGTAAATTTAGGTATTAAAATATGGTATATTATGAGCTCATCAAATACCCTCAAACATAACATTTGCTCATCCTTGAGCAAAATAAAAATCTGAACTCGTGAATTGATTAGGAAAATCTCTCTCAAAAGTTCTAACAAATGCCAGACATATTTCCTTATTCTACCAAATGCCAAACATATTTCCTTACTTATAAAATACTCCCAAACTTAACTTTTGATCATCCTAGAGCAAAGTAGCAACCAAAACTAATGAATCAAGTAGGACAATCTCTCTCAAACAATTAGTAATATGCTAGAAAAATTACCCATGGACACATAATTAAAAAATCATTCAAGACACTTGCCAAGTAATCTCATGAAACTCATGCTTCATTAATCCTTTCATGAAGTAAAAATGTGTGTGTGCAATGTCAATCTCATGCTCCATGCATACTTGTCAATTAACAATGTGTAAACTGATGATTCTAATGACCTTTACAAAACACATTATAAGCTTGCTTTTCATAATCCCTCTCCACTAATGTAGACAAATATTTTCACTTGGATCAAGAGGTCTTTTTAAGCTTGTAATGGGGCCTTGGGTTTGGCTAACAAAGAAAAGAAGTAAGGATTCACAAATTAAGGGATCATAATTGAATTGCACATGAATGTTTACCCTCTTAATGTTTTATTTAGGGTTTTCTCTACTTTATTTTTGTTATTATCGGCTTTATTACTATCACACCTCCATACTTATTTTTTGTCAATTTCATTAGTATGTGATCCCCCCAATTGTGGGCTATATTACTACCACACCCCTAAACTTGTTTTCTTTTGAGTTTATGGAATCTGATCCCCCCAATTAAGATATATTTCCTTACTTAACCTTTTTCTTTTTTCCCTTTTTCTTTTTCTTTGTCATGACATACTTCTTTTTAACATCCCAAACATATCTTCTTTTACTTCACTCATAAATATCAAACAACCATGAGCATAGAATATATTTCTTAATAGGTCAAACATTGTTTTTCAGTCTAAATAGGATTAAATAATGAGGCTAAAGAAAGAAAATTCGAATGGGTGTCTTTCACATGCTCTGCACATGTCATTCTTTCATTAAGGCTCAATGGGGACACTAGTGACAATGAATGTACTAGGTTAGCTTGAAAGGCTCAAACTAATCAAAGAATGCCTAGATCACTTCCAAATAAATATGCTATCTAGGATTTCTCCTTGAGGGATACTCAAACAAGTTCTAACATACTTGTGTCAATCAAAATAAGTCAATGAGTTCACAACATCATCAACTAATCAACATACACTTTGCATGATCATAGCATAATGTGCTCAATGAAGTTTTCATCAATCATGAAAAAGAAAGACTTATCACAAGGATCAATGAATCACAAGTTGGTGCCTCTCCTTCTAAATCATGTGCAATGGTAATAAAAAACTCAGCATATGTTACTAATTATTAAGAGAAAATCATCACTCTAATCAATTCAATTCAGCATGTTAGCATAATTGCTCTTGGATTTTCTTAGCAAAGTTTTCAAGAGTGCAGCTCATCAAAATTATACCTAAATTTCAAAGAATTTGCCCAAAACTAACTGCATTGAATGCACTTGAATGCAATGTAACCCAAAACTGAATGCACTTGAATGCAATGCAAAACTCCCCACAACTTAAACTTCACATTGTCCTCAATGTGAAATAATGAAAGAAGTTTAAGATCAAGGGCCTCCTTGAATAAAGTGCATTCACATCCTCTTCTTTTGAAGCTAGTTTGGCTTCATTTTAACACTAGGAAGAGTATCTGCAACCCTCTAAAATTAAAATTCCTCCTTTTGCAACACATAGTAACCAAAAATTAAAAATAATTTATCCTAACAGTAAAGAAAATAAGCAAACACTAAGCTAAATAATAAGAAAATAAAGAAAGTTTAGAAAAAGCTTGGGTTGCCTCCCAAGAAGCTCTTGATTTAAAGTCTCAGCCCGACTATGGCCTTCCATCTTTGAATTGAAATTTAACTTTTCGATGTTCCATCTCCTTGAAGCTTGGTAGTGGCTTAAAAAATGATAGTGCTCCCAAAATATGGTTGAATGATGCAACATCTTTTAGTTTATCTCCTACAACTTGTGCTGCTTTAATTATGTTTAAGGGCTCTCTTAAAAATTTCTTAGTAATTCCATCCACTTCCTCTAACTTGGAGCCACACTTGTTATCATTGGATAGCTCCATCTCCTTGAAAATATCAAACTTTACAATATGATCTTGAAGCTGCATTGGCTTTTCCATTTCAATACGTACAAAAGATGAAGAAATAATCACTGAAAAGCATAAATCATTGCCTACAACTGCATACCTTAAAGAATGAGGCAATTGTTCTAGTTCAAATGTTTCTTCGATCTCCTCCTTTGTTGAGCCTTCATTAAGATTCCCAATCAGCTCACTAGCCTTTTCATGTGGGAAACATCTAAAGCCAGAATTTGATCATTACCATGGCAAGTTTTCAACAAATTTGTTCTTACTACTTCTAATTGTTGTGATTGCTTTCACTTGCTTGGGCTAACTTGATAGCTTTCTATATGTGTCACTCTACACGCCTCTGTAATTCACTCTAACTAAATCTCTATCTTTTGCATGGTTGTCTCCATGTTATCAAAACTTGATTCAGTATTTTGGAACCCTATTTCAGCATTTTGAGACCAAGTTTGGGTTGCCTGGATAAAACTTTGTAATGTCTCTTCTATAGTTGGCTTTGTTGGTTGAACATAAGTTCAATGTTCCATGAAAATTGGAATGACTACTCCAACCATGATATGGATCATCATGGAGTAGTTGGTTGTAGAAATTCTTCGCATTGGCTTGTCTTAAAAATTCTGTAAAACTTAAGGGCCACATCCTCTCCATCTACTTGGCAAGCTTTGACTTAAGTCCTTCAAAGTGTTCTCCTTCCAATTATTCTTTGTTGCAAATATAGCTTAGCAAAAACCAAAGAAAGAAGAAGTAAGAAACTTTATATATAATTATATATAAAAGGAAAAATAAAATTATAACTAAAACTAATTAAATCAATTTGTAACCATTCCCCGACAATGATGTTAAAAACTTGATGGTTCAAATTATATTACCTTACAAGTGCACGATTGTATAGCAGTACAGTGTGTGTGAGCAAGGGTCGATCCCACAAAGAATGATAGACTAATTTAAGTAAATTAAGTTGCTAACTAAAAATAACTTTGAAAAGATGGATTGTTAGTTTGAACTAATAAAAATAATAAACTAAAGATAATCAGAAATCTAGAACTATAGAATGATATAGGATAAATCTCAATTGCCAAAGGTTTAGGATTCAAGTTTCACCACTTAATAACTCCTCTTGCTATTTGGATATTGGATTCGATGCTTGTTTGGGTTTATTCTTTCTATGATATGATTATTACAATTTGGTGTGCAGGTTTAAATCAAGTACTTTCACTTGCTCCAATTACCTATGGTGTGTAGCATAATTGAGGTGAAAATCCATTATGATCAAGAACTATAAACCAAGTAGAATGGTTGTGCGTTAGGTGTGCACCTTAACCTTCTACTTTTTTCATTCAAGGAAGCTCATGGCTATGTGTTAGGTGTGCACCTTAACCATGCATAGACAATCAATAAGATTTATGAAACTGGTGATCAAGCAATCACATAAATCAAAAAATTAAAATAAAACCCATGAATAAAAACACAGACTTGCATTAAATAATCAATAATTCAAATAACAAGATTCATCAAAAGGGGCTACATCTTCACCCCAGAAAGAAGGAATTAGTTGATGAAGAAAATAAAAGATACTCCCATCATGAAGAACATCATATTGTAATTACCCTTCTTGAATCGCCTTTGCTCTTCCTGAATCTCTTTCTTTTCTCCACAAAATCTCCTAAGAGTAGTCTCCAAGAAAATTCTAGCACTCCTCTTAGAAGTTCCCCAAAAGAATCCCCTCAGAATGGCACAAAAACTTCCCAAAAAATACCTAAAATAGGAAATTTTCATAACTAAAACATAATTCAACAAATTTTGGACCGAATCCAGTGCCACCGACGCCACTTGCTGGACAAGCGGAACCTGTTGCGATTTGTTGTCCATAAGAGATGCTTCCACTATTTTAACCATAAATTACTCATATGAAATTGGAAATGTATTATTCTTTTTTTCATTAGTTATATAAATTTAATATATACAACTTTCATGTTGATAACATGAGCTGAATATGCCTCTAAATGTATGGACAATTGCCTCAAAGTGGAGATAGTGGCACAAACTTGCTGTCCACCTGGAGAGGTGTTCACTGTTTCATCCATAACTTCCTCATATGATCTCAGAATTGATAATTCTTGATTTTTTGGAAATTTAACTTCATGTTCTTCAACTTTGATGTTGACCACTTGTCCTATATAACTCTACATTGGTACCATAAATGGAATCAAAGTGGTACTACTTCACATTCACCTTCTTTTTGAAATGATGTGTTACCTGAAAAACTAAATAACTTCATTAAGTATAATATTTCATCAAATGTAATTATGAACCACTAAAATAATGTCAAATAAAGTTACACAATATGTGAATTTAGGTATTAAAATATGGTATATTATAAGCTCATCAAGAACTATGCATGTTTTGGATATAATATGAAAATGTATATGCTTAATTATTGATTCTTGATTTCTATTATTTTTGCATACTTACTAAGTTGCCCAAACTCATGCCTTCTTATTTATATTTTTAGTGGATAGGTCAAGCAAGGGAGCTATGGAAGACTCAATTGAGTTGTGGTTTTATTATATTTTGTGGAAATTGGAATTTATATTTATTCACAATTTTAATAACTTATTTGAGATGTATTCTATTATGTAAATGATAAATGTACTGGCATGATTTATGATTGATTCATAATTGTTGAAATTTAGTTTATTCATGATTAAAAATTGCAAGTATGGATATTAGAAATGTATTTGATATATAATGTATATTAGGTTTTGGATCTTGATAAATCGGGGCAGACTTTGTCAAATTTTTGGCATAAGTTCCCTTAAAATAGGGAATAGTTGGGTTATGAGAAGACTTCCCTTAAGAAAAAGGAGAATGGTAGCATCCCGCATAGGCAACAATAGGGAATAATCCACAATGTGGCCAAAATACATAGGGTTGGTGTGTAGGGCATTCTAGATTGTATCAAAGCCCACTAACTTATCTATGTGATAAGTTTAAATTGAGAGATAAGCCCAAAATCATGATGGCAATAATTGTTGAAAGTAATAGAAATTGACATGCCAATTGAAATTGATGAATTCATGAGAAATATGGAAGGACACTAGAATTTAAGGGAGATGTTAGTTATAAATTGAAGGCATGAGTAGGGAAAAAGAGACACTGTAAAAATTGGTATAAATGTTATTTGGTGTAAATGCTATTCATATGAATTATTATGATGTTATACATTGATAGAAAAGGAAGGTGATAGTGCTGTGATAGCATGATGATAATTTAAAAGTGATACATATTTGTTGAGAATATAGTAGTGCAATAGAAGCGTGGTGGTGCTTATAAACATCTTGTTTGAATGTTAAATGTTAATATTTTATAGGAGTTTGTGAATTAGATTGATTATGTCATTGTAAGTATACGAATCTTTATGGTTTGTTAGATTGATTTGATTTGATATCTTTTCAAGTGTTAGTTTAATATTAATATCTTTTCATCTCACATACCAAATACATCAAATACTAAGCAACATCAAGACAACTAGGTTTGTTCATCATCAAAACAGGAAGTAGTAGCCAAACACCCTACATTCCAATTGAAGCACTTTATAAAGTGTAACACTTTCCCTTCTCTATTTGTTCTTGTCATTGCCTTGAGTTGGTATTGGAGGCCAAATCCAAGAAGTGCCACATTGATTATTGAAGTGTGTCTCACAATCAATTTGCTAAGTTGTATTAATGCACCCTTGAGGTAG
>JAYJMB010044540.1:0-31206 GCA_036873735.1 Pouteria campechiana
CCATTGAAACTAGTGAAGCACAAATAAATCAACTCAAGCTCAAATATATAAGACATGTACAATCACTTATTTTCTTCGGCATCTTTCACCTTTGAATACATGATGTATAAACATAACCCTTCCCTTGAAATTTTGATATTCACTTTTTTTCTTTTCTCTTTTTCTTTCACTTTGATATTTTCTTTTTTTTTATTTTAAGAACAACAACATGTTCTATTTTACTAATCATAGCCATTCCACAAATTTTGACACCCCCACACTTTATTTCTTGCACACCCATACATAGCAAATGATAACCCATGCTCCACTAGCTCTATGGCTTGGGTAAAGATATTAGTTTTCTGGGTTTTAAGCTTGTAACATAGGTTCACAATAAAAGTCTATAAAGTTCAAAGGGGCTTGATAAGAGGCAAAATTGATCACAAGGTAGGCTATTTGGCTTATGTGGTTCATAACAAAGAAGGCCTTAATTATGTTCATGCATGCATGTATCAATATGATCTCAAAAAGAATCAAGGGAAGTTCTAGAGAAACAAATCCATGGAAGAATATCTCTCATGAAGAAAAAGAATGAGACTGATGTGAATGTGTCAGTTTAAAGGTTCAAAATCTCTCCAGCTTTTATCTACAAAATTTAGTCATCACCATTCTCAAGGAAAATAACTAAACCAAGCAATTGCAAATTGGAAGATTACTTAATCAATCATGTTATGAATTTTTCAAGCTTAGTTGAATCTTACTCATGATATACTCAACCTCAAATCATCAGAAACCATCAAAACAAAGGGTAAAGCTGACTCTCTCTCAAAATTTTTATTTTTTTTTATAAAAGCAGACACAAACACAAAAACACAACCTAAACCTAAATTCCTTCCCCCACACTTAAAACTTATATTGTCCTCAATGTAAGGTCAAATGCAAAGAAGATGAAAAAATAACCATAAAAGAAATGCAGAAATAAGAAGTAAATAAGAAAAAGAAAATAAACTCCCCTTAGATTGCCTCCCAGGCAGCACTTTTGTTTATAGTCATTGGCTCAACTCACTGCATCTTTCTTCAATCTAGAGCAATTGAAAATTGGAAATAATGAAGCATGCATATAGATGGGTCAATTCCTTTAATATCTTTCATTATCCAACCGATAGCCCTCTTATGCTTTTTCAGAACTTGCATAAGCCTTTCTTCTTGTAATGCACTGAGTTTACTGGAGATGATCACAGGCAAGATTTCTCCATCTTCAAGGAACACATACTTGAAGTGATTGGGAAGAGGCTTCAAATCTGGAATGGATGCTTGCAAAACAGGTGGTAAAAGACTCTTATTAGAAGTGGCAACTCAATGTAAGGATCATTACCTAATTCTAATAACTTCCGAAAGTCATCCAATGCTACAATAGTTTCCTGCAAATCAGTACTCAAAGGTAACACCTTATTCTCTTTCTCAAGATGTTTACTAATGACAACTTTTAATTCATCTTTTCCATCAAGTTCAAAAACTTCCTGTACATAAGAATCAATCACATTAATGGAGTAAACAGGATCATCATCATCAAGATATTTCATGGCATCATAAATGTTAAACTTGACAATTTGGCCATCAAATTCCATAGTGAGTGTGCCACTATGAACATCTATCTTAATCTTGGATGTCTTTAGGAATGGTCTTCCTAATAGAATAGGAGCAGTTTGATTACCATTCTCTATATCTAGCATATACAAATCAGTAGGGAAGATTAAATCATTGACTTGTGCAAGAACATCCTCAACTACACTTTTGGGATATGTGTTGGATCTATCAGCTAATTGAATTACAATACCAGTGTTATTCAAAGGTCCAATTTTCAAAGAAGCATACAAAGAATAGGGCATAACATTAATGGAGGCTCCTAAATCTAACATGGCCTTTTCAAGTCTAGTGTTATCTATCATGCAAGGGATAGTAAACATACCTGGGTCTTTGCACTTTACATGGAGTTTTCTTTAAATGATTACAGAAACATTCTCTTCTACTCTCACCTTCTCAAATCCCTTGAGTTTTTATTTTCTCTTTATTGTACACAATTCCTTCAGGAATTTAGCATAATGAGGTACTTGTTTAATGGTATCAAGAAGTGGAATATTTACCTCACATTTATGAAAAGTCTCATAGAAATCTTTATAGCTCTTAATTTTGTGAGATTCTACTAAAGCTTGAGGAAAAGGAGGTACTGGGTTATATTCATAAGGAGGTGGAAACTTACATTGAATCACTTCATTGTCCTCAGGAAGGTTCTTATCTACAATAATGCTTTTTCCTTTTTCTTGCTCTGTTGGTATAGGATTTTGCTTTTATTGGAATCTCAACCTCCTTACCACTTCTCAAAATAATTGCATTCATGTTCTCTCTTGGGTTCACCACTATTTAAGAAGGCAATTTTCCTAAATTTTGTGTCTCCAGCTGATTGATTATGGTAGCTATCTAACTTACATGATTATCCAAATTTTGAATGCTAGCCTTTGTCTCCTGGTAAAATTGTAAAGTGTTAGTGGCAAGAGACTTAATAATATCTTTTGAAGACAACCAGAGTTAGAAGTTTGTCCTTGTTGTGGTCCAGGTTGGTATGGCTGCTTGTACTGTTGGAAATTCAGGCAATTTGGAGTTGTGGGCTGATTTGCTTATGGGTTCTCATAGCTGAAATTGGGATGATCCCTCCATCCTGGGTTGTATGTGTTTGAATAAGGATCATACTTCCTTTGTGGTTGTCCAGAAAAACCACCCATTGCATTCACCTACTTAATAGGTTTCTCTTGAAGAGTTAGGCATACATCAGTTGGATATCCTACTACTAAACAAATTCCACAAGCTTTTACTGTCTACATATTTCCTACAACCAATTGACAAACAAGAGAAGTTAGACCTGCAATTTATTGTTCAAGGGAAGAAACACTTACCTCATTGATAGGCTTCGATAGAGAATCAAGCCTATTGCCAAATTGTTATGAGTTGGCTGCCATGTTTGCAATCAAGTTCCTTGTAGCTTCAGGAGTTTCATCCACCAAAGCTCCTCCGCTAAAGCATCAATCATGCTCCTTTCAGTGGTTAGAAGAACCTCATAGAAATACTGGATGAGTAGCTACTCACTAATCTAATGATGGGGGCAGCATGCATACAATTTCTTGAAATGCTCCCAATATTTATACAGGGATTCTCCACTATGCTGTCTCACACCATAAATTTCCTTCTTAATGTTGGTCACCCTTGAAGTTGGAAAATATTTTTCCAAAAATAATCTCTTCATCTCATTCTATGTTGTGATGCTCCCAGGTGGTAAATAGTAAAGTCAATCTTTAGCCAAATCCTTCAAAGAGAATGAAAAGGCTCTTAGTTTGATTTGCTCTTCAGTCACCCTTGTTAATTTCATACTTATATACACCACATGAAATTCCTTTAGATGCTTGTGAGGATCTTCACCTACAAGACCATGGAAAGTGGGTAAGAGATGAATTAGTCTAGATTTTAATTCAAAATTAATATTAGCATCTAAAGCAGGAAAAGTAATGCATAAAGGTTGTTGATCCAAATCAGCTATGGGAAGCTCTTTCAAAGTTCGATTTCCAACCATGATTTCATCCTTTCTAAAATTCCTCTGAGCTTCACTCCTTAACCTATGAAAAGGTCTTTCAATTTTTTGTTTGTACTGCAAATTACCTTGATTAGAAGATTGAGTTATAGTCCAAAAAAATAAAAATAAAAAATAAAAATAAATAAGAAAAATCACAAAAGACAAAAATCAACTAGAATGCCTCCCCAGCAACAACACCAAAAATTTGGTGTGCTATCATGAACAATCAAATTTAGAACCTTACTCCAATTAAATTACCTGTAGTAGTGTGAATCAGGGTTGATCCCACGAGGAGTATTTAGCTTAGTTTTATGCAATGTGAGCAAGAAGGGGGGTTTTTTAATGTAATGATGAAAGTGTTATAAAAGAAATCTATCAGAGAAGAAAACCTTGGTTCAAGTTAACATCCATCATTAGAATCTCATAATTGATCATTAATACAATTATAAATCAATTCACACTTTGAATATTCACCATTGGAATTATTTTTCCTATCTCTTCTTCAACATAATTAATTAGAAACATGCGATCCAATTAACCCTAACTACTAAATAACCTCAGACACATGCTAGAGATTTAATTTAATAGTAGCCTTAAGATTTGTAGAGATTGATGAAGCCAAACAACACAAGCACATACGGTTGCATTTAATTTAGTCAAATATTCTTCCTAAGATTTAATAATCCCTGATGCAATAAATTATTATACCCCAGTTACTTTGCAAATTAGAGGGATCAAATAATTATAGCTTTAATATCTAATCTAGTAATAAATTGCAATGAATAATAAACTATTAGGCCTCCTAGCAATTAAACATGACAATCATAATCATGAATCAAAGAAGAACATTCAATACTCAAAGTATAAATTAAACAATTAAATCAAATTAGATCTCATAGTATATTGATTCAGAGGCTTTTGTCTCCTTAAACTAAGAATAAAAGTTTAGCCCAACAGGGCCATGAAATCACAAATAAAATAAAATAGAAGAGAGAAGAAGAAGATTCTCTCTTGAAAGCTGCTAAAACATTCTCCTCAAAACCCTAGCAAAAGAACCCTCAAAAACCCTGAGAAATTGCTATTTATATAGAGTCAAAATGCACAAAATATGCAACTTCTATAAGTTCAAAAAATATTGGCCAGAGTCGGCGCCCTCTTGCTGCCTCTGGTGGGGTGGTGTGTGAAGTGGGTTGGCACCAGTGATGCTAACCTGCTACCTTCAGTGCTCCTTTTGCTTCTCCTCAGCTCATCATCTGTGGCCCAATCACTCCGCTACCACTACAGATCTCAATGAAAAATTCATGCTTGTCGCACTGCGAGATCTTCGAACCAACCAAAATAGAATTTAAGTCATCATCTGAAGTTGTCCAAAATTCCTCAATTAACTTCTTTTTGCACTTAACCACTCTAATTGTCTCCTAAATCAAAAGATAAGAACAATGAGTATATTTAGGAATCAAACAGATGTAAAAGATTAAGTATTAAGGGAATAAAATATGAGATTTTGCATTCTCATCAAGTACATTATGATTTACTTTGGGATGTTAAAAATGAGGTTGATTTTAAAAGATTTTCTTAAATGATTAATTCAAAAAATATTTATGTGAAATTATCATGGAAAAAGATAGGAGGAATAAGGAATAAAGTGGAAAGAAATGGCATTGAAAGAAGGTGGAAGAACAAGAAGCAAAATGAGGCCAGAGGACTGGAGCTTCGATGCCAAATTGGGCACTGGAGCAGATGAAGCAAAGGTGGTGGGTAGATGGATGGGTGTCACGGTACCAGATTCTAGCGCCGCCGATGCTAATCGGTAGATAAAAATGGGTGGCTCAATTTTTGGTTATTTTGTTCCATTTTTTCCCTTCCCCATTCTATTTTCTTTCTCCTCACGCCTAAGATTCATGATTCCATCCCTTTTTCATGTTGTTTTGGGTAGGATTAATCATATTTAGATAAGAAAACTCATCAATCTTGCTTTCTAGCCAAAAATTCTTCAGTTTAGAGGGTGAAGGAAGAAGCAAATTGGATTTCTTGCAAATGGAGTGGGATACTTCAAGTTTTGGGCTTGGATTTGAGTCCATGGGAGGAAGTCACACCGGAATATCATGGTAAATCACTTTTCCCCATCCAAAAATTGGAGTTTTGTAAATTAGGGTTTTGTAGATTTTCTTGAACAATGAAACATTTGAGAAAATAATGGGTATTTTTTAATTGATCATTGGGGAAAACATTTAATTCATTGATGTTAACATTTTGAGACTTGTTTGAGCATGAAAAAACATGATTTTGGTTTGTTAGGCTTTCATGTGGGCTATGAATAGTATTTTTGGGTAAAATTGGTATGTAACCATGTAATTGATAAGGGGGTTTGATTAAATACTTGATTACAATGATGGTAGAATGATTTGCAATTGATAAAATGTGATTATGCATGATTTCTTGATGTGAACAGTAATTTATGAATAGTAAACATGGGAGTTTGGAGTAAAACCATAATTATGTTTGGTTTAATTGAGTCCTAATCATGATTAGTATGATTAAAGTAAATTGGATGTTGAAAATGCCATGAATTCATAATGTATAATTGGGAATGAAAGGCCCTAATCCCAAGTGATAGAATAGCTTGTAAGTTATTGATGCCTATAAGACATTAAATCATTTATATTGAGTAATTACATGACGATGGGTATGGATTGATTACCCATGTTAAATCATTAGGAAGTAAATGATATTTATAACCTATATGATGAAATGCTTCTAAGAAAAAGGCCATATGAGTGACTAAGCATAAAGCAGCCTGAGATTGATGATAAAAAGGGATATTAATGAAATGTATGGAATACATGACTTACACATATGCCTAGGGAAAATGATTAACAATGAATGAAGGTTTGATAACCTTGTTTAATTGATGGTGTGTAAAAAGAGTAATCTATTGGCTTGATATAAATTAGCCAAGTTGTCTTGTCAATAAATGAGATTATTACTCTATATAAGATGATCCTAGAAGGATGAAAAGGCATGGAGCTTGAGAAATATAAATAATTCACTCAAGGTAAGTAGGCTCTGTCTGTTGAATGCATGGATGGGGATATAGAATATCCCGTTGGTTATTTTGGGCTTATGTGTTTTGTTTGGGGATTGTGGATATCCTCTGCTATTTTTAAGAGTAATGTTGTCATGTTTTATGAACACATGAAAGTTAGGGATAGAGAGCATCCCTTGAGTTGAATAATTTATCTTTGATTTATAATATAGATATGTGATTGTTGGAGATAGAAAGTATACCATGTCATATTATTTATTCTTGCATATGGATGTCTGAATGTGAGAGATAAAGAACATCCCATCATTGTGTGTATGGGTTGACAATTTATGTGGATAAGGATGATCCTATGATTAATTATTTTTTTGTATATTGGTGAATGTAGATATTGATGGAATGTTAACCATTTTGTGATGGCACCTATTTTGGTATGATGAGACTATAGTGGCTGATAGGTGAAGTGATGAGTGTGATATTATATGCCTAAACAACGTAGAATTTTTACTAGATTAATGAGGATTGAAGCCTTATGCGTTATTGTAGTGTTATAATTGATTCATGTTCTGAGTGAGAATGTATGTTCTGAATGATTTTGATTTATTAATATTTTCTATTATTTGTGCCTACTTACTAAGTTGCCTAAACTCACACCTTCTTATTATGTTTTTAGCTGATAGGTCAAGCAAGAGAGCTTGAAAACGATGATTTTATTATGCTTTGTAGAAATTATAAACTGAAATTTCTGGTATTGTATGTGTATTCATTCAAAATTTTATTAATTTAAGCAGAGATGTATTCTAGGTATGTATAATGATATAACATGATTGGCATATCATCATGTATTGGTGAATGGATGTAAATTATTTTAGTTGTGTATTGTCATCATGGGGTGAAGCAAATTCTAGGCTATGGGTAAGTATTAGGGTTATTTTAATGTTTATTCTTGTTAAATGTAAGTTTTATATATTTCATAAATGTATAAACAGATTTATATTCATATAATACAGAGTAGACTCTGCCAGATTTACGATAGGATATTTCCCTTAAAATTGAGAAATTATGGGGTTATGATAAGATTTCCCTTAAGAAGAAAGGGAATGGTAGCGTCCCGCATCAGCCACGATATGGGATGGTTGAAAAGTATAGGGTAGGGGTGCAGGGCAGGGCATTACAAATGGTATCAGAGCCTAATAACTTATCTGTGTGATAAGTTCAAGTTGAGTGATGAGCCCAAAATTATGATGTCAATGACTATTGAAAGGAATAGAAAATGACGCTAGTACAAATTGATGAACCCATGAGAATATGGAAGTAGTTAAAGGGTTTTAAAAGACTAATTTAATGATATGGTGAGTCCAAATTGTAAGTAGGTTGATGAGACTTGTGTCTTAGAAAAGGTGAATTGCTATGCTTTTGTTGGAAGAATATGTTTAATTATGATGAATATGAATATGTTGTAATGAGAATGCACGGGTATGAGAGCATACTGTTTTGTTATGAAATTTAAAATGCTATGAATTAAGCATGATACTATGAATTTGTGTACTAATGTTAACATGATGCATGGTGTATGCAGTGTTGATTTTGAATATTTGTGATTTTGAATATGTGAAATCTTTTATATTGATGTGTGAGATTGAATAAGAGATGGTATGATAAGAATATATGAAAATATACAGTTTAAATGTATGGATTGCATAGCATTATCATGAGTTGAGTTGCTCATGTATTGAATTAATGATGAATTGCTAATGGATTCTGTGAAATGAAGTATAGGGTGTTAATGATTTATGTGGCATGCAATATGTGTTGAATTAACTATAGTTGCTAATGAATGATGTGAAATGAAAATGAGTGCGAAGACATTATTTGAAATGAAAACAAGAATGCTTTAATAGCATAAATATGATGTTGATGAACAATTGTATGATGATATAGATGTGTTTGAGTTTGATATATTAATGTCTGCCAATGAGTTAGTGAAAAGCTCATGAAAACCACTAGTGTAAAAACTAGTGAGTTGATGGTAAGCTCGTGAAAACCACCAGTGCATATTGAGTTGGTGGTAAGCTTGTGAAAACCATCATTGTATAACCAATGAGTTGATGGTAAGCGCATGAAAACCATTATTGTATAACCAATGGGTTGGTGGTTAGCTTAGAAAAACCATCATGATGGTGTCATTGGGACACATAAGGCAATAATACACCTGAGTCCCTTAGTAAATGAAGGTGGCAAACCTAAAATCCTTGAGTTGCAATGACGACAGGATATCATAGGCAGTACCAATGATACTACCAGTAATCCAACACCTTTGTATCTGGGGTTATAGAGATAACCAATCATACATTGAAAAAGGAAAAAGGTGGCCTATATGTCTGAATTTGATATGCTTAAATGGTGAGAGGGCCCGAATGGCTAGATTGGATATGTCTTATTGGCATGATGGCCTAAATGATCAGATTAGATATGCCTTGGAGGCATGGCCAGCATGGCCAGATATGATATGGAGGCTCGAATGGCTTGGGGTTTGGCTGTGATGACAGCTGGTATGACTTGACACCCGTGTAGGGTGGAGGCCTGGATGGTTTGGATATACTAGAAGACTTGGTTGTGATGCCAGGATAGCCCAGTGTGAATTCACACCCATGTACAATGGAGAATTGGATGACTTGATATTGAGATAGCTAGATGGCAAAATAAAGTAAGATTCATGTGAAATATGATAGTTAGTATGAAAGTAAAATGTAGAGTTAGTAAATTATGATTGGAAAATGATAATGAGATGTGATTGTGGACACCTTAGTAATAGGCAAAACATGATAAAACTTGTCAAAAACATGATTTGAGATTGGATATGCCTTGGTGATAAGGCTGATTGATGCCTTAATAATAAGGCTGATTAGGCATGGGTAGATACATCCCAGTATAGGGATGAAAGGCTGAATATGTAATTGAGAGTCAGGATATGAGATTGTTATCATACTATGTGCATTATGAGTATGCACCCTAAAGTGATAAGTCACTTAAATGTCTATCTGTGTATGATTGAATATCATGAAAGTAGTACAAAAAAAGTATGAGTAAAAGAATACATTTTTATATATTGGGCGATTGTGTGATGAAGTGCAATTACAGTAATGGTGAGTAAAACTATGAATAAAGATTGTACAATAATGCTTAAACATAAAGCAATTTATGTTGACTTCAATACACTTAAAATCATTATACGCCAAATACTGATTCCCTTTCATTGGAGTTTTAGGGTTGCACTCAAACCCTTTTATACATGATTCACTTTTCATGAGGAATTTCCTCAAACATGTCCTAGGCATTATTTAGATTACACCACTTCTTCTAACTATTTCAAAGGGCTTTCCTTTCCAACAATACATACCCATCATATGACTCAATGATCATCTAATTAATCATACACATAAGCCAATTAAGCCATTAGATTAATTAATTATCTACTTTAACACTTTATACACAAAAGCCCTTTCCAACCTCTACTTAGGTTTTTATCTAAGATTAGATTTCTTACCCTCAAACCAGTCCCAAAACAATTATACTTTAGCAATTAATCATTTTCTCCATGAATCCTACATGAATTCATATCAACTTCTTCCAAAATCTCTTTTTATGAATTTCTCAAAACCCTAGTCATGCAAAAACATAAATCTAATTGGGGAAAACCAACTTACCTTTGATTTCATGCATGACTCTTGCAATAGAACAAGAAGTCAGCCCCAAATCTTCAAGAATCCACCATCAATTACATCAAAACAGATCTCCTACTTTCTTTCATCACTCAAATAGAAGGAACTTAGGTTTTCATATGAGATGAAAGGCGTATACATCTTAACAAGAAAATTTTATAGCTAAAATGACAATAAATCCATGTCTAGAGGTTTGGGTTTCAAGGCTATGGTGTGGGAAAGAAGAAGAAAATGGAATAGGGCTAAAAATGGAACAGAACGGCATTAAAAAGTTGGGCCACCAACTTATCGCACCAACTGACACGACTCTGCCATCTAGTGCTGCGGCACGAGATTCTACCAGACACCCACGCCTACTATCTTCA
This sequence comes from Pouteria campechiana, assembly GCA_036873735.1. Taxonomy (NCBI): domain Eukaryota; kingdom Viridiplantae; phylum Streptophyta; class Magnoliopsida; order Ericales; family Sapotaceae; genus Pouteria; species Pouteria campechiana. Next base: position 10,732 of record JAYJMB010044540.1, read on the forward strand.
TGAAGTGGCACTGTGACTCTAGAATCAAGAGTCGCGTCTCTAGATTCTACTACCCCTATTTTCTTCCATTTTATCATTTTTGTTGTTCGTTTTCTCTCATATATTAATTTCTCTTTAATACTAACATTTGTACATAAAAAACCACATTTAAAACTCATGATAATTCCCTCATTTAAATGAAATCATGCCCAAATACATGGGCTCATAATCACTCACATTATATAACAATTGTCTTCGCAATTCCACAATTCATTTTTATGCATAATGAAACAAATAATTATCAAAAAATCAATAATTATCCTAAACAACACTAATAACTTTCCTCACCTCAATAATAATCCAAAAATTAACACCCTGGGTGTTACATGTTAGGTTGAGAAGATCTAACTAAAACCCTAAGAAGAATTCGAAGTTTTTAGCTTGAGTTAGACCAAGTCCCTTTTATTTTATTTCTGCTATTGTTTTGTATTTTTGCTCATTCAAAGTTGTTGCAACTCACTTCCTTGAATATAGGCTAATTAGTTTCCTAAGTTGAAGCTGATCTATTAATTTTAACTCTATTTATTGGAACATTAGCAAATGAATAAAGCAAGGATGATAATTCTCCAACAATCAATTGTGGTTTATTTCTCACCCAAAGAGAATATTTATCTTACTATTATTAGCTTTGATTGGGACTTTATCATTGATATCAAAGCCTAGTTATTTATGGCAACCAATAAGGAACGTATTTAGTAGTTGGAGGCAGAGCTCGATGGAGTTCAAGATGGGTTACACAAGATGGACTTCGTCATGACTGATGAGCTTTGTCATTGGAAGAAACTCTCAATTGCCTCGTGGATGTTTTGCTCTCAAATAAGGAGTCTTCCAACCATGATAACTATCTCCAAGAAGGCAACGATGGAGGATGGCAGGTTGTCTCCTCCAAAATAGCAAAACTGGAGTTCCCTCGGTTCTCAGGTGAGGATCTGACGAAGTGGTTCAATCGAGTGAACCAATTCTTTGAGTTCCAAGGCACTCTTGAACCACAAAAGGTGTCCTTAGCCTCTTTCCATTTGTAAGGCGAGGCTAATCAGTGGTGGCAATGGTTGAGAAGATCCTATGAGGAAGAAGGCAAGGAGGTGACATGGGAAAACTTTCAATAACTTTGGACAAGGTTTCGTCCAACAAAATTGAGGACTTTGATGAAGCATTGTCAAAGGTTGAACAAGTGGGCTCCTTATGTGACTATCAAAAAGAGTTCAAATGGATGAGAAATCGAGTACAAGGTTGGACAAAAAAGGCTTTGGTAGGGACATTCATGGGAGGCCTCAAACTAGAAATAGCCAATGACATAAGATTATTCAAGCCAAAATCATTAAAAGAAGCTTTTAACCTTGCACGAATGAGAGATGAGCTGTTGATCCGCCAAAGAAAAGCCACACAACCTTTCAATCAATCCATTGCAAACTCCCCTTCTCCAAAAAAATTCACAATAGTTTTGCCTATGAAAAGGCTCACTTAGGATGAGATATAGAAGAGAAGAGCAGAAGGGCTATGCTTTAATTATGATAAGAAATTTACGCCTAGTCATAGGTGTAAAGGGCCACAACTTTTACCGTTAGAAGGGAGTAATGAACATTTGGAGGATGAAGAAACTGAAGCCAATAAAAAAGCTATTGGATATGTTTCCATCTATGGATCTTGAGGTAAAGGATCCGCTTGATGAGGGGAGTATTGTTAGGCTGAGAAGATTTGACTGAACCCCTAGAACAATCCTGAGTTTTTAGCTTGAGTTAGACCAAGTCCCTTTTATTTTATTTTTACTATTGTTTTGTATTTTTTCTCATTCAAAGTTGTTGCAACTCACTTCCTTGAATATAGGTTAGTTAGTTTCCAAAGTTGAAGCTAATTTGTTAAGCTTAACTCTATTTATTGGAACATTGGCAAATGAATAAAGCAAGTATAATTCTCTTACAATCAATTATCTCAGCTAAAGAGAATATTTATCTTAATATTGTTAGCTTTGATTGTGGGATCTTATCATTACACCAGTGCAACCCATACTCTTCTAGATTCTAACTCTAGGGGGCATAAACTAGTGCAACCTGCACTCTTCTAGATCCACTCTATGGGGTGTAATAATATAGCTCTTGTCTATACATCAGACAATCATAACTCTTCTTGAGTCTAGTCTCAACCACCAGCTCAAGGCAATTTCAAGATTAAGATTATAGAACTTGAATACACTTATACAAGTACTTCACTAAAAGCACAGGGGAAGAAATTTGAAACTTGAATGCAGAAATGAATGCTCCTTCCAAATGGTAGTAGAATGCCTTTAATAGATGCTAAGAAAGATTTAATTGCAAGGCTTTAATCTCTTGAATGTGGAAGGTTTCAGACCAATGATCACTCTCAAAGAGAATTTTCTTGTTTGCTTGTTCAGTTGGTTATTTTCTTCATTCCACCATTGCTGCAATTATATTAGCGTTGGATTCTAGCCATTGGTGGCAGAGACCTCCATTAATTGTAGAAGATCATTCTCATGAGATTTTGTTTGAAAATTATTATCTTCTAATTAATTCTCATTGCTTAAGCACCAACCTTGATAGAGAAGAATGTAAGCTACTAGTTCAGACAAGTGGTAGACGAGGAGTTACTATAGATCTAATTGATTCATGATTTTGTAAAGAAGATAATAAATTCAAACAAATTTAGTCAATTCAGTTTATCTGTCGCTTCATTCCATTCTTCCAAAGTAAGTTTTGGATGAAGTTTCTCTTTGGCTTATGTTTGGATGAATTCAGTCGATTTAGTTTGACCGTCGAACAAAGTCTCTTTTCTTTACATTTGTCCAAAGTTAGTTATGGACAAAGTTTGGTCACTCAGATGAACTCAGACATCCTAGGATTTGGACAACCCTTACTTTCTTTTGGTCAGACAAAGTTATTTGCTCCACATTTGTTCAAAGTTAATTTCGGACAAACTTTTAGTTGCCGATGAACAAATTGTCGGTGAAATTCAACTTCATCTCTTGCTCTTCTTTGTCTAAGACATTAATGCAAATTCCAGATTACTTCTTATGACTTGGACAAATGGTCTGAATTTTCATCTTTGTCTTAAGCTTTGCATTGTTCTAAAGTTGTCAACTTCTTCTTGTTCCACATTTCTCCAAGGTAAATTTCAAATGAATCTTCAGGTTGCGAACTGATGAGTGAATTTCATACACATATATTACACATGTTTTAGCTTATTTATTTGCAAATGCTTGTTTCTTTTAGATGAATTTAATGCTTATTTGTTGGATTTTATAGGTGCATTGAAGATGGAAAAAGAATAGAAAAAAATGAAAAAGAAGAAGCTCAAGGGATGGAGAAGGAAGCAGTTACAAAGGAGCAAAAGAAGCACACGGACTGGGCAGCAGGCCAGTGCTACTGGTGCTAGAACTAGCCACCACACTGTGAAATAGGTTGGCACCATCAGCGCTCGAGGTGGACTAAGATTTGTGGACTATTCTTTAATTGCATATTTGTGGCCTTTTTAAGCAATAACTTAGGGTTTTTCAAGTGTTTTTCCTACTTTCATTTTTTGGAGTTTTCTTTAGGGGTTGAGAGCCGTTTTTCAAGAGATTTCTCATGGAGAAGAAGGGACTGCAAGTAAGAAAGAAGAAAGAGAGAAGATGTTATTCATTGTTATCATCCTGTCTCAAGAGTTATTTTATTTTCTCTTATGAACTAAATCCCTTCTTCTAGGGTGAAGAAGTAGCCCTTTTTGATACTCTTTGTTATGGATTGTCGGATATTATTAATGTTAGAAGATCATGTTTCATTCATGATGTTGTGTGCAATGATTTAATTTATTTTATTGCTTGATCACCAATATTATGAGTTAGATTATTTATCAAAGCGTGGTTAAGGCATACACCATATGATAGACCATGAGCTCTCTTGAATGTGAAGGATGGATGGTTAAGGTACACACCATATGCTAAACCATTCTGTTTTAGTTATTATATTCTTCAACTTAATAGGTTTTTACCTCAATTATACTACACACCATAGGTAATTGGAATGAGTGAAAGCACTTCATTTAAAATCGCGCGCACCTAATGGTAATAATCTTACTTTTGAAAGAATGAACCCAAGTGAGGCATTGAATCCAACATTCCATTGGCAAAGAGTTATCATATTGTGATGAAATCGGATCCCTAAACTTCTTCATCTTATTAATTTCTCTGCACTATCTTTAGCTTTTTATTTACTTTTATCCTATTAAGTTTTTTAAAATTATACCAAACCTTATTCCAAAACTATTTAGTAGTATACTTACTAATTAAGATTAATTAAGTTGGCTTGCCATTTTTTGTGGGATCGACCCTTGCATTTACACACTATATTGCTATACATCTGTACACCTGTGAGGAATTATAATTTGAACCATCAAGTTTTTGATGCCGTTTCCGGGGAATGGTTCCAAACTGATTTGATTAAGATTAGTTACATTCTTTTTTTATTTTTCTGTATATGTGTATATAATATTATTTTTAATTATTTCCTTTTTTTTGTTGCAATATTATGAATGCACGGAAGGAGATCTCTGAACCCTACTCTGTTTTCATTAAACAATTGTGCTGACAAAGTGAAAATTGAAACAAAGATTTTAAGCAAAGAAGAAAAAGTAAACATGTTTGACAATGTGAAAATCTGAGTGGATCAACCAGTGCAATAGGCTCAACAATTAATGAAAGAGTTTACATGCCCTACTATAGGGATTTCACCTTCATGCATTGTATTAAGTGAGGATGCTAGAAATTATGACGTGAAACATATTCACTAACATACTTTGTCTTTCCATGGGTTAGCTTCAGAGGATCCATTGACTTTCATGCGTGATTTCTATGAAACCATTCAAACATTTCCATTGCAGGGGCTAACTGAAGATCAGTAATGTATGAGATGTTTCCCATAAAGATGCAGTCAAGACTTGGTTCATGACAGTAGCTCTTGGCTCATTGACAATATGGGAAGCAGTTTATAATAAATTCATTGGAAAATTTCACTCTCATGCAAAAATTGCTGAATTTAGAAGCAAAAATAGCTATTTTTGCTCAGATGGATGGTGAAGCTTTCCATGAAGCATGGAAAAGGTTTAAAGCAATTTTGATTCAATGCCCTCATCATAGATATCCACTTGAATTGCTTAACCAATTTTTTTTATGATGTATTGACGCAACCATGCTAAGCCATGGTTGATAATGTTGTAGGAAGAGCCATGTGAGAGAAGACTCCAAAAGAAACTTATGAGCCTTATGAATGTTGGAAGCAAATTCCCAACAGTAGAGTGTAAGAGGTAGATCTAGGGAACTTTATGAAGTAAATACTAATTCTGATCTATCCATGCAGATGTCAGAGATGATTAAGCAGATGAAGGCAATTTGCTCAATGATGGTAAAATTGAAGCAAACACAACCTGTTCCTACAGAGGTTTGTTCTCTTTGTGCTAATTTTGGACATTCACCTAATATTTTCCCTTCAAATGAATATTTTGTAGGTGATACTAAGTAGGCCAATGCAATGAACTTTTACAACCAAAGGCCATAATATGATCCATACTCAAACACTTACAATCCTAGTTGGAGGAATCATCCTAACTTCTCTTGGAATAATGAAAGAAATCAAAATCAAACTAGAACGTCGTTTCAACCTCAACAAAAAAAGCCTATGCTTGAAGAAACACAATAGAGTTTCATGCAAGCAATATAAACCGAGCTCAAGAATCATTTAGCTAAATTCCAAAACATTGATTCCAGGTTGCATAACATGGAGGCATCCATGAAAAAGATGGAAACATAGTTAGGACAAATTGCAGAAGCAGTTTAGAGTCATAGACCTGGAAAGTTGCCTAGCCAACTAGAGCAAGTAAGAGCATTAATGACACTGAGGAGTGGAAAGGTAATTGATAATAAGGTTGGAAAAGAAATTAATAATTCAATTATTTCTACAGGAGTGGAGAAAGACAAGAGAAATATTGAGGAGGAAGGGCATCTAAAGAAGGCAATGTTTCCAATAGTTGACCCTCCTGTCAACTACAAAGCACCCCCACCATATGATCCTCCTATACATTTTCCAGGAAGGCTAAAGCAGAGTAAATTTGACAAATATTTTTTCTGACATTTATGATATCCTTTTTAAAGCTAATGTCAATTTACCTCTACTTGATATGATAAAGAATATGCCTGCTTATGCTAAATTTTTCATGGAATTGAACACTAGTAAGTGTAAGTATGAGCCACATGAAAAGGTTCTAGTTTCAGAGGTAGCCAATGCAGTTTTACAAACAAACCATCCCCCAAAACTCAGGGATCCAGGTAGTTTCAATATCTTAATTACTGTTGGAGGGAGAAACAAGATAAAGGCAATGCTAGACTTAGGTGCTAGCATTAATTTGATGTCTTATTCTATTTATATGCAATTGGGATTAGGAGAATTGAAACCCACTACAATGTCTCTACATCTTGAAGACAAATTAGTTAAATATCCTAGAGGCATTATAGAGGACATTCTTGTGCATATTGATAAACTAATTATTCCTATAGATTTCATTATGCTTGACATGGAAAGACAAATGATCCAGAAAGGAAAGTGCCTATTCTTCTAGGGTGCCCTTTATGGCAACCACTAGGACATTCATAGATGTGCATAATAGGAAGTTAAAGATGACTGTCTTAGATGAAATTGTGAAATTTTATATTCATTATTTTTTTTATCATTACCTTCATATCCCAGTGGATGTTTTCAAGTGGATGAATTGGACTCACTTATGTTATCAACTTTTATGCAAGAGGAGACAACTAATAAGCTAAACTTAGTGCTTACTGCAGATGGATTGGAGCAGGATGAAGAGATACTGCAGTTGAAAGCGGAACTTGATAGTGCAGAGCATGTCAAAGAAGGAGAAGGTGCCAATGAAGGACTATCATATATGAACCCAGAAGTGGAACAACCATCTGTTACATCACCACAACTGGAATTGAATCAATTATCTCAGAACTTAAAGTATATATTTTTAGGTGAAAATAATACTTTTCCAATGATTATTGCTTATGACTTGTTTGTTGATGAAGAAATTAAGCTGATGAATGTGTTAAAAGAGCACAAAGGGGCTATAAGGTAGACCTTGGTAGACATCAAGGGAATTAGCCCCACTATATGCATGCATAAAATTTTACTGGAAGATGATGCAAAAACTTCCATAAAAGCTCAGAGGAGACTTAAACCACATATGAAGAAAGTTGTGAGAGTAGAGGTGATCAAATTATTGGATTTAGGTATTATTAATTTAATCTCTAATAGCAAATGGGTAAGTCCAGTGCATGTGGTGCCAAAGAAGTTTGGTATTTTTGTTGTAAAAAATGACATGGATGAGTTGGTGCTAATGTGAATGACTGTAGGATGGTGGATGTGCATTGACTACAGGAAACTCAATGAAACCATAAGAAAAAATCACTTTCTCCTTCCTTTTATTGATTAGATGCTTGAAAGGTTGGCAGGTCATGCTTACTACTATTTTTTGGATGGTTTTTCAGGTTATAATCAAATTACTATTGCCCTAGAGGACCAAGAGAAAATGACATTTACCTGCCCATTTGGAACTTTTGCATACCGAAGGATGCCATTTGGTTTGTGCAATGCCCCTACTACTTTTCAAAGGTGTATGATGTCCATCTTTTCTGACATGATTGAAAAGTTTATTGAGGTGTCTATGGATAATTTTTCTATTTTTGGAGATGCATTTGATGACTGCCTTCATAATTTGAGTTTGGTGCTTAAAAGATGTATGGACATGAATTTGACACTAAGTTGGGAGAAGTGTCACTTTTTAGTAAAATAGGGAATCCTACTTGAGCACATTATTTCAAATAAAGGCATCGAGGTAGATAAGGCAAAAATTGAATTGATTGCAAAGTTGCCACCACCAATTTTGATCAAAGAAATTAGAAGCTTTCTTGGTCATGCGGGTTTTTACTGATGGTTTTTTAAAGATTTCTCAAAAATTTCTAGACCACTTTGTAACCTGCTGGCTAAGGATGTAACTTTCTATTTTGATGAGGAGTGCATTGTAGCCTTCAATACCTTAAAAGAAAAATTGACATCGGCTTCTATTCTAGCAGTTTTAGATTGGTCTCTTCCATTTGAACTCATGTGTGATGCATCAGACTTTGCTGTTGGTGCTATCTTAGGATAGAGAGTAGATAAGTTACCTCATGTTATTCATTATGCAAGTAGGACTCTAAATGAAGCACAATTAAATTATTCTACCACTGAAAAAGAATTGCTTCCTATTATGTTTACTTTGAAAAAATTTTGTTCTTACTTTATTGGTTCAAAGGTAATTATTTATTTAGATCATGTTGCACTGAGATATTTGCTAACAAAGAAAGATGCCAAGCTGAGGTTAATCAAGTGGATTCTATTATTGCAAGAGTTTGATCTAACAAATAGGGACAAGAAGGGGTGTGAGAATGTTGTTGAGATCATTTGTCCAGACTAGTGGAAGGAACAGATTTTGAGCAAGAAAGAGGAAAGGAAAACATTCCTATCAATGAGATCTTTCTTGATGAGTTATTGTACTTTGTGAAGGAGAATGAACCTTAGTACGGTGATATTGTAAATTACTTGGTTAAAGAATTTTTTAATCCTATGTTAAACTCATAGGGAAGAAGAAAGTTTTTGGTAATGGCAAAGCATTATTTCTGAGATGTCCCAATTTTGTTCTAAATATGCCCATACCAAATCATTAGGCATTGTGTTCCGGAGGAAGAGCAACAGACTATTCTAAGACATTGCCACACATTTAGTTGTGGAGGGCATTTTGGAGGGAAGAAAATTGCTCTCAAAGTCTTTTATGTAGGATTTTATTGGCCAACAATTTTTAAAAATGCCCATGCTTTTTATGCTATTTGTAACAGATGTCAAAGAATAGGAAAAATTTGAAAGAGAGAAGAGATTCCACTTACAAGCAACCTTATCGTTGAACTTTTTGATGTATGGGGTATTAATTTCATGGGATCTTTCCCACAATCCAATGGGAACCAGTATATTTTTATTGCTATAGATTATGTGTCCAAATGGATTAAAGCCATGGCCTCTAAAACTAATGATGCTAATGTTGTGCTGAGATTTTAAAGATAGGATTTTTTTCAGGTTCAAGATCCCAAGAGCTATCATTAGTGGTAGAGGAACTCATTTCTACAATAAGGTTTTTCTGCTCTGTTAAAAAAGTACAACATCACTCACAAGGTTGCAACATCTTACCATCCACAAACGTTGGGGTAGGTAGAAGTCAGCAACAAACAAATAAAAGCAATTCTAGAATAGACTGTGAACACTTTAAGGAAAGATTGGGCAATGAAGTTGAATAATGCCTTGTGGATATATAGGACTGCTTTAAAGACCCCAATTGGAATGAGTCTATACAAACTTATTTTTGGGAACCATTTGCCTTTTGAGTTGGAGCATAAAGCCTATTGGGCTATTAAACATCTAAATTATGATAAGGAAAAGGCAAGAGAGTAGAGGAAACTTCAGCTTCATGAACTTGAGGAGCTAAGGAATTAGGTATATGAGAATGCCAATATCTACAAGGAGCGAACCAAGAAATATCATGATGAAATCATTTGTAAATGGTACATTGAGCCTGGGATGGATATTTTGCTTTATGACTCATGTTTCATTTGTTTCTAGGGAAACTGAAGTCACGTTGGGTTAGTCCATTCCATGTCACATAAGTGTTTCCTCATGGAATAGTTGAACTGAAGAATCCAAAAGATGAGAGCACTTTCGAAGTTAATGGACATCGTGTAAAAAAGTACAACAGAGAGGACATGCCAAAGCAACTGAATAAAGTGTGGGAAATTGAAAAATTTGCAGAGAAAGGGAGTTTGTCTTACTCAGATGTTAAATAAGGTGCTTCTTGGGAGGCAACCCAAGCTATATTATCTTTTAGTTATTTTAATTTCTAAGACACCCAAGCTATTTTATCTTTCAGTTATTTCAATTTCTTAGACATAGGTCCTTTAGTTTAAAGAATTTTACTTTGATTATCAGGTTAATAGATTACATTTATATCTTCCTATCCACTTTACTTAATGCATTATTGTTTCATGTCTGATAGGTTAGAGCCTAAGTAACAATTTCAAGCAAGGAGATCAAATAGGTGATGATATAACATGAAAAGGGAGTTTTAAGGTAGCATTTGGGCACCTCCAGTGCTAGAAAATCACAATGAGGCAAGAGGAGACAGCGAATGGGCGCTGTTGGTGCTAGGATCGTCAAAAGAAAAAGACAACAACTTCATGTGCTTCCCACCTCCACTTACACTTCATGATGTACCAGACAAAGATTCCAGTTGGGCGCAAGATGACAGGTCACATGAGTAATCCATTTTAGGGAAGTCCTCATTTTCCAATGCTTTATTCCACATTGAGGACAATGTTGTGTTTAAGTTTGGGAGTGTTTAGTATTTTATTTGTGTTTAGGAATGTTTTTATCTAAGTTTGGGGGTTGTTGCAGTTTATTTAGTTTATGTTGTGTGTTTAGTTGGATTGGCTAGTTGGAGTTGCTTATGTGTTATGTGCTTAAATTTTTATGTTGACTTATGTTGAGTTTGTGATTACCTTTGCATATGATTTAGAAAGAAGGATAGATGCTACTTCGTGATTCATTGATTCTTATGATTAGGCAAAGTGTATGCTAATGAGTTGATAGTGTTGTGAATGCAGTGACTTATTTTGGTTGACATAAGCATTCTAGAACTTGTTTGATTATCACTCAAGGCAAAATCCTAAATTACATGTTTACTTGGAAGTGATTTAGGCAATTGTTTTGGATGAGTTTGAGACTTTTAAGCTAACCTAGTACTTTTATGTCACTAGTGTCCCATTTTGAGCCTTATAAGAGAATGGCATATGCAAAGCATGTGAAAAACCACCATTCAACTTTTCTTTCTTTAGCCTCATTATCTAGAACCTTTCAATCTAAAAAACCATGCTTGAATTAGGGGGATCACATCCCAACAGGAAAAGAAAAGAGACATAAAGAAAAGAATTAGTAATGATTCCTCTTTCAATTGGGGGGATCACATCCCAATTAACTCAAAAGAAAATAAGTTTGGGGGTGTGGTGGTAATACAACCCATAAAAAGAAAAAGAAGAGCAAATAAAAGAATTTTTTTTTTGAGAGAGTGAACATTCATATGCAAGTCAGTTATGATCTCTTATGTTGTGAATCCTTATTCCTTTTCTTTGTTAGCCAAACCTAAGGACTCATTATAAGCTTAACAAAGACCTATTGATCCAAGTGAATAGAGTTGTTTGCATTAGTAGAGAGGGATCATGAAAAGTAAGCTTATGGAGTGTTTTGTGAAGATCATTAGAATTACTGATTTGCACATTATTGACTGAAAAGTATGCATATAGCATGTAATTGACATTACACACACACATTTTTACTTCATGAAAGGATTGATGAAGTATGAGTTTTATGAGATTACTTGGTAAGTGTCTTGAATGATTTTTGAATTATGTGTACTTGTGTAATTTGTTTGGCATGTTACTGATTGATTGAGAGAAATTATCCTAACTGATTCATGAGTTCAAATTTCTAGTTTGCTTGAGGACAAGCAAATAAGTAAGTTTAGGGGTATTTGATGAGTGAATTTCATACACATATATTGCACGTATTTAAGATTATTTATTTGCAAATCCTTATCTCTTTTAGATGAATTTAATGCTTATTTGTTGGATTTTATAGGTGAATTGAAGATGGAAAAAGAATAGAAAAATAATGGAAAAGAAGAAGCTCAAGGGATGGAGAAGGAAGTAGTCGCAAAGGAGCAAAAGAAGCAGATGGACCGGGCAGTAGTTCGGTGCTATCTCTGCCAAAATCAAGCCACCACGCCAGGCAACAGGGCACCGCCACCGGCACTCGAAGTGGACCAAGGTTTGCGGACTTTTCCACAATTGCGTATTATGGCTTTTTTAAGCAAATACTTAGGGTTTTTCAAGGGTTCTTCCTACTTTTATTTTTTGGAGTTTTCTTCAAGGGTTGAGAGCCATTTTTCAAGAGATTTCTCATGGAGAAGAAGAAGGGATTGCAATTAAGAAAGAAGAAAGAGAGAAGATGTTATTCATTGTTATCATCCTGTCTCAGGAGTTGTTTTATTTTCTCTTATGAACTAAATCCCTTCTTCTAGGTGAAGATGTAACCCATTTTGATATTCTTTGTTATGGATTGTTGGATATTATTAATGTTAGATGATCTTGTTTCATTCATGATGTTGTTTGCAATGATTTCATTTATTTTATTGCTTAATCACCAATATTATGAGGTAGATTATTTATTAAAGCGTGGTTAAGGCATACACCATGTGCTAAACCATGAGCTCCCTTGAATGGTAAGGATAGATGGTTAAAGTACACACCATATGCTAAACCATTCTATTTTGGTTCTTATGTTCTTGAACTTAATAGGTTTTCACATCAATTATACTATGCACCATAGGTAATTAGAACGACTAAAAGCACTTGATTTAAATCGGCATACCTAACGGTAATAATCTTACTTTTGAAAGAATGAACCAAAGTGAGGCATTAAATCCAATATTTCATTGGCAACGAGTTATCATCTTGTGATGAAATCAGATCCCTAGACTTATTCATCTTATTAGTCTCTCTACACTATCTTTAGCTATTTATTTACAGTTATTCTATTAAGTTTTTGAAAATTATACCAAACCTTATTCCAAGTCTGTTTAGTAGTATACTTAGTAACTAAGATTAATTAAGTTGGTTTGCCGTTCTCTATGGAATCGACCCTTGCATTTGCACACTATATTGCTATATGTCCGTACACTTGCAAGTAATTATAATTTAAACCATCATGGACGAAGTTCACCATCTTGCGTTTGTCCGAAGCATCTGTCTATTCAGTCAAACAAATTGACAGCACAATGCTTCTTTCGATTCCTCTATTTTTCTTCTGCATTCTTTTTGTTAGTAGATTCTGCCGCTCTGTAATCTATTTCTGCATGCTAAGCACTTTACAAATATTCATTTGTACTTAACTTAATCAAGTTTTATTTATCATTAAAACTATGACAAAACTTGATTAAATTATCTCATTTGCAATAGAATAATCTCTCCCTGAATAGGTATATTATTTTTGTGTATAGATAACTAATGATGACTTTACATATTCTCCCCTTGATTGATTTATATAATTTATCATTCTGCCAATTACTATTATCTCCCTTGATTGGTTTGCACATAAGTATGTTCTTATCTCCCCCTGATTTGTTGGCACGTTAGTATGTTGTCACTCATATTATGTTCTCACTCATGAGATAATTTCATACCAATCTTTCTCCCTCTTTTTGGCATAATCAAAAAGAAAACAGGCTATCAAACATGGCATAGAGACAAAATATTCGATTCCAGTGCATTTCAGTAAAAGCAGAGATACAACCAAGAATAAGAACATTCAAAATATAGAGCAAATAATCTTAGAGACAAAAATTCTAAGTTTGGAGAGATGGAGCAAGGGATTGTGGTGGAGCCCGATTATGATTCATCAAGCAGAGAGGGGATGTGTGTCCAAAACTATGGAAATGTTTATCCAAGTGTGAGAGTTAAAGTTTTGGATGAGGGGATGGGAAGATGAGGGTTAGGAGATGGACATAAAATACTTGTTATATCCTTTCCCCTTCTCTTCAAGTGCCCTAGAAAGATTAAGATTGAATGCATGGCTTTCTAGCTGAAATGAAGAGGAAGATCATTTTCTGTGAGGCCAGATTTTTAAGAGAGTAACTTCTAATTTGATGATAGATCAAGAATAGCATGAACTCTTTCAGAAGTGTAGACATCCCACCAAGATAGTTGAAGAGACATCCTTCATTTCTTCAACTTTCACTACTCGCTTCCTTCTTTCTCCACTTTCTTCCTAAATCGCCTTTGCTAATGTAACACCTTGCCTTTCCAAGGCATTACTAAGGTAGTGACAGGAAGGCCCATAGCTAGAGTCTCGCCTGAACTTACCCTCTTAAACCTGTATAAAATATGCACAAACATCCACAGAGGCCCAGAATCGTAGTTGCACTAAAGGCAGAGTGTAGAAAACTTTTGTACACCTACTAAAGTAATGACATGCCAATTTTAATAATTCATACAACATAAATTTTCACTAATTACATCATTGACAAAATTCATAAATCATAATTTTTAATCATTCCAAAATATAAATATGAAAATCTAAGTATCAAGGTCTATCCCTCTCTCGAGCTCCAACCCCTCGTTGGGCTTTGTTTTCCAGCCTGACAGCTAAAAACATAATAAAATAGGGTGATTATGGGCAACTCAGTAAGCAGGCATGGAAATTAATCATTAATCAATAAATGTATGCATAAAAAATTCTATCCATACAATTGGGAATACCATCATGATACCAATACCAGTAGCATAAGAATTTCGACTAAGAGTCCACTAACAGATCGTTCATATCTAATCATCTCTCCTTAAGCTTGGATCATTATTAATTCTTCCTCGATACATCTCTATAAGTATCCCGATCCTTAGACATCCATGGTATTTTGTCTGCAATCAATCAGTACCATGCCCGGGAGGCCATCAACCAAGAGGAACCAAGTGGACTCAACCACAACCCAAGTGGACATAGCAAAAAACCAAAGGGACTCAACTTTCTTACAACTTTAGTGTGATCCAGTCCTTCCCTACAACCTCGGCTACAAATGTTACCAGACCCATGACCATATGATCAACAATATGGTCTATGGTATCTCACCCTTACTGTAACTTAGAGATTGTAGGTTCTCCATTCACACCTACTAAGTAATCAGAGGAGTCTCACGCAATAAGTTAACCTCTTTGCCATTATAGCAGGTATTACCAAACGTCACCCATTCTTGGGCGGAATCATGAATAACCAAGTAGACCATCCTGGCAGGAACCCAAACCCAATTTCCTTTCTGTTGGCAGGCATCCAATTCTTAAACAAATTACTCAACTTAATTTAATGCTCAATTAAATTATCAAACTCAAGTTACTTAAGTAATAAATCCCCATGTCATTCAATGTTTATCATAACATAAAACTTCTTGTGATTTCACTTTATTTCTAATATTTTCAATGTTTCTCAATGATATTATGACAAAACAAACCTTCAAAATAGCATAAATACCATAAATACACTCAATTTTACAAAATAAAAAAAAATAGAAAAATAGACAATTTGTTGTTAATAACAAATTAAATGCCGCGACATCCAACCTTTTTTCCCATAGTTTACTAGTCATAGCGAGTTGGGTGTCACGACATCCAATTCAAGCATCGTGGCATCCAACTCCATGTCTTCTCAGCCTAGCCATTTTGCACTCGAGCTCCATGGCATCCAATTCAAATGTCGTGGCATCCAATCCTTTGTCCACTCTATGTGTTCTAACTTCCTGCCATGTTTACATTTCTTTGCGCTATTCCATTTGTGAAGTTTAATTAAGACATTTGAGCCTTAAATTACTCCATTTAACATAGCTATTCATCACATTTGACTCAATATTGTTCATCCTCTTATAAGCATTTATACAACACCTTAACTTATCCACAATTTAACCTATCTTAAATTAGCATACCAACATGTTATATACATTAATCTTAAAGAACATGATTTGACTTATTTCCAAGCTATCTATAACACAATTTACATACTTTAAGACAGATTTAAAACATGATTTGACAAACCTTTAAGTATTTACAATATAATGCATAGAATGTAATTACATAAAAATACAATGAAGGTTCAACCCAATTACATAAAGAAAGTAAACTTGCTTACCTTATATTTAAGCCCTTAATTTTATTTAGCTGTAACCCTTATATTTCCACGATTTGCTTCACAAGTCAGAAGTCCTACATTCGAAACATAAGTCTCATGATCATTCAATTGCATTCACTGTCTATAATGTGTAGCCACTTCAGATTCCATTCTAAGTTTCTAAGACAACCTCGATGAGGGTTTTGCTAATTACTTATCTATAACTCAATTAAAATATGATCATAGAATTGCTAACAAAGGTTAAATATGTTATACTGCCCTTGGTGTTATTTCATCAAACACCTCCAGTGCAATTTCTAGAATTCAGCATGCTTGTTACCCATAAGTTGGGATTTTTGTTCCAAACTACATATAAACATATTTGAACTGAATTCATACTGTAATCTATATTCAAACACCTAATTCACTACAAAATTCATATGCACCCTAATTTCCAACCTCCCAATAATGAAATTCGGCTTTATAAACTAGAATTCAAAGGATCTATCTAGTAGACAAGATTAATTACTAGTAGAAATAGCTTACCTCTCAATTTCCTTTGATTAGAATCTATAAATTCTAACTCTAATACAAAACCCTTGAATTCTCTGCAACTATCACCTCTCCAAGTTGCTTAATATGATGTTTTCTTCATGCTGGATTGCCATAACACTACCTGTTATCAATTCTCTAGTGCATTTACATCAAATTTCATGAGAATTATTGATTTCTATAGCTTGGGGAGCAAGGGGAGAGGGCTGGAATGGTTTGGGCTGTAAATGGGGGCTAGTGGAGCATTTTAAGCTCCACCCCCATGGTACTCCAGTGGTGCACTATAACAAGTGCACATATGACCTGTCTGCCATACTTTCTATCCACTTCTTTTATCGTATTTCTTTCCACTCCATCGTAAGACACAATCCACTAACTATGTACAACATGATTTTCCATTTATATCAAAAAAATTTGTTGGATTTTTACAACTTATACATGCACCATTCCTTTATAAACTATAAAAAAATTCTTCCCATTCTAAAAATTTCAAGGCCTCATAGCTGAGTTGTTTCATCTTCTTAGAAAGCGTAGTGAAGGGATGGCAGAGATAGATTAATATAGATTGGACGTGGGAGAAAAAGTAGGTAGTTGATATGATTTCTGAGGAGTAATTGATGGCTTGCCAATAATAGAATATGATGGGATTTGTAATAGTTGTAATTTTAATTCAGTAAGAGAAATGAGGTGCACTCTTGGGAATGGATTTTTAGATGAAGTAAATTGTACGAGATGAAGATTTTTGGATAATGGGCAAGGATAATAACTTGGGACAAAGTGTTACCAACTCCGGGCGAATGGTTTGTCCAAAATGGAACAGTTAGCGAAATTCAGATAATATGTAACTGTCTGGGATAGATCATAACTTCGAGCATATGAAATGTACCATTAGATAAACCAAAATAAACCAAAGCATAGCACTCTCGCAATTGCAAACATTAGATTTTATGCTTAGATATTCACATTAGTCATGCTAATTCTATTCTAATATTGCCGAAGGTTTCAAATGGTAGCAGTTAAGTGAAAATATTAGTAAGTTGAGCATTTGTAGACACATATTCCAACCATATATCACATTTTTCTACATGATCTAAAATAAAGTGGTGCCTAATCTCTATATGCTTAGTTTAAGAGTGTAAACTGGGTTCTTTGTTAAGCATATGATAGTAGTATTGTCACATCTAGTGGTTATGTTTCAATACTTCAATCCATAATCTAGAAGTTGCCGCTTCATCCAAAGAAGTTTTGCACAATAATCTAGAGGACTATGAGATAAGCTATTTCCTAGAAACTGATTGCTTCCACTAGTGCTTTTTTTTCGATCTTGTATCCTCTAAAGTTGGCATCTAAATATGCAGTTCAAAACCAGTTCCTTTGGGATAACAAAGCCCCAGATTTGGTGTATGAACTAAGTACTTAAAAATTATTTTTAATTGAATAAGATGAGACTTCATAGTTGTAACAACTGGTGGTGTTATATTGTGTATTTTTGTTGAAAACGAGGGGTAAATTTTTTTTATATGATGAGATATGGTGAAAAAGTTGAAAATGTGAATGATGTCATTTGTGTCCAAATTTTGACATATAATTTGGATGATTTAGAAAAATGTTTAACATAAAGATCATGAAATTATCTTTCTAAAAAATCAAGAATCACTTAATTCCAATCTCATATGAGTAGGTTATGATTAATACATCGAAACTATTTTATATGCTAAAATATAACAAGATGAAAAAGATGGGTCAAGTTTAATTACATTTTGACATATTTTTGGGATGATTTGGAAAAAGTTATCAACATAAAAGTTGTATCCATTGAAATTATTTGTCTAATGAAATAAGAATCGCTCAATTTGGAGTTCATATGAGAAAGTTGTAGCCCACGTACTAAACTACTCCTAGCAAGCGGTGGGGCAGGCAACTGAGGGAAGCGGGTGTGATTTTTGTCCATCGACAAGAGGCTTGGGGTAGGCAACTGGGATGGTAGGAGGATGCTGAGTGGCAGCAACCCAATGTTTTAAGGGTAACCCCATTCTGTTTATTTTTATTTTTGTCTTGTTTTCCCCTTTTTTTGTTTCGTTCTCTTCTTCCCTTTCTTCCTAGCCTCTTTTAGGCTTGATTCCTTACTATTTTGGCTAGGAAATCATTTGTTTAGGATTAAAAAACCCATTGATCATCCATTTAAACCCACATTTTCTTGGTTGTGATAGTGGAAAATAAAGGAAAACCTAGTTTTTGGCAAATGGGGTTGAGTTACTCAAAGTCTTGACCTTGGATCCTTGTCCAAGGGAGGGAGCTACATTTGGATTTGGTGGTAAGTCTCTTTTTCCTAACCGAATCCATGATTTTCTTAAGTTAGGGTTTTGAGAAAATTTGTGAAAGATGAAATTTTGGGGAAGATAATGAGTTTTGTTCTTGGAACCATAGGGGAAATGATTAATACATGTTTAATAATGATTTAAGACATATTAGGCTTGAGAAACCCTGAGTCATGTTGATTAGGGTTTCAGGAATCTTGATTTTGAGGAAAAATTGTCTTAAGATTATAGGGCAAATCATTAACTATATAATTATAGTGTTTCGAGGTTTGTTAGGAATGATTTGGACATGTAAAACATGTTCTAGGTTATGACCTAAGTGGGTTCAAATAGGGGGTTTTGTATATGGGATATATAAGCCTCGAATTGATTGAATTACAAGCTTAATGGAGTTATTTTAAAAGTATTTAAGCATTAATCATGTCATATACAATATGAATGTTGTAGGCAGTGAAGGTCCCTAATGATGCCCTATTGGGCAAATCTACTTTAACCTAGTGTTTAGCATAAAATTGATGGACTAATCCCATGAGGCAAGTGATATGAATGATTAGCTTAGGGATTGGCTATGAAAGCAAGCTGCAAGTTAGATAGTATTGTGGCTAAGGCTAAAATGTAGTTTAATAATGGATTGATTTATAATGTAACTAATTATTTGACATGAGTTAGTTAATGTTGTTTATATAAATGAATGAGATTGTGAATGAGATTGTTATATATGTGTAGGATCATGAGTATATGGATGGCCAGTTAAAGAGCTTAAAGAGTTATGGAAGTTGACAAATCAAGAGGTAAGTAGGCTCCCTTCTTTATTTGAATGCATGTATGCATAGGGATAGTATTTATCCCATTAACTATATCCGGGCTCGTTTGTTTTGGACGGGGATAATCATTATCCCGTTGGTTGATTCTAGGCATGTGAGTTTTGGATCAGGGATTGTGGATATCCCATGTTGGTTGAAGGTTGATGTTTATTAGTTTATGATTACTAAATGTTGGGGATAGAAAATATCCATTGGATGGAAATGATATGTTCATCAAGTATGATGAATGCATGAATGTTAGAAATTTGAAATATCTCGTAGTTGAATTAGTCTACGATATAGACATATGAGTGTTCGGGATAGAAAGTATCCCATGTTATTGCATTATTCTTGTATATGATTTCTGAATAAAAGGGATTGAGAATATCCCAGTATTGTATATGAATGAGCACATGTACGGTTGTTTCATTTGTATATAAGGTTGCGAATGTGATATGCATAAGGTTATACCTATTGAATTGATAGGGATAGTAAATATCCCAAGTGTGTGGAAGAAAGAATAGATAGGATGAGTATATCCCATGTTAAGATTTGATAGTATGTTATATTGATGTGTTTTCTTTGTATGAATTAATAGGGAAACTATAATTCCCTATTGTGATATTTTTAATGGGTGATAAAGATGGGATAAGTGATATCCCATAATACGGATGATGAAATTGATGGAGAAAAATGTGTATTCCCAAATTGTACTTAAAATAATGATTGTATGTATTAAAAAGGGATAGTGAGTATTCTTTTATACAAGGGTTGATGTTTGTTGCATAACATTACTGTGTTGTTATAATGAATGGGATAGAGAATATCCCATGATAGCGATAATGTAAATGTATATAGTAATGGAATGAGAAACATTTTAGGATAAGTGAGATTGTATGTAGTGCCTGAATGGCACAGTTAAGGTTATGCCTGTATGGC